>FIZR01027423.1:0-41053 GCA_900060175.1 Ferrisia virgata | reverse complement strand
AAAAAAAAAAAAAAAAAAAAAAAAAAAAAAAAAAAAAAAAAAAAAAAAAAACGAGCACATTATCGTAAAAAAAAAGGAACAAGAAAAAATATTACAGCGGTCGAAATTCCTGTCTTTGGTAAATGGAATTTAAATACCTTCGACGTTAAATTACAAAACCTTGATTTCACTTATGCTCGTAATAAAATCTAGCATACGAATTAAAAAACAATTAACCACATGTAAATTCGTAATTTTACCAATTAAACGACATCGACGATAAAGAGAGGTACAGAGAGAGGGAGAGAGAACCAACATAAAGAAAATTCCCAACGTTGATTTTAAAATTTTTTCATTAAATTCATTTTTTTTTCAAGTCAAATTAACCCACCAGGTGTACCTTCAATTATCGTCGTTGGTAAAATTATTACCGAATTATTTACACCTAATTACTTTTTAATGATTCGCGTTCCGCATGCTATTACGTCATTTTTTATGCTGAAGTCATTTTTCCCTCATTTTTATGTGATTTCTTCTTAGCTTCTGGTCGCATGAGACATGCACTAACGTCATTTTTTATTCGTTTCTATCCGAAGTACCGCCTACTTTTTTTTTTCTCGAAATGAAAATTAAAAAAAAAAAAAAACACGAAAAAAGTTATTGCAATTATTTTACTATTTTTACAATTTTAAATACGTTTAAGCGAGCTGCCATTAAAATGTCGAGTCGTCATTTTTGGCCATACATATTCATTATATTTTCTTACGTTAAATACCATCATGCAACCGGGAGGAAAAAATTTGAAATGAGTAATTTTCACTTTTAAAATACCCACCTAAGATTGCAACGCTCTCTGTATTCGATTCAGTTATCGTTATTTATTCGTTCAACGCACTCTACAAGTTTTTCGCGTAATTTCAAAACTACCGAAGCTTTGAGAAAGCTGTACCAGATGCCAGCTCAATGTCTAGTCTCGCACAACCGTTACCACATCGTTATCGGTAGATGATGTAAAAATTAAATTCTAAAATTAAAAAATTTCCTAGTTATTTAGAGCGTGAACTAATTCTCTGATGATTAAATTCTATAAGCAAACAACAAATAAAATGATCGTTGCGGTGAAAATAATTTCAATACGAAATATTTACCTTTTTTTCAACCGTCATTTGGTAAAAAACCAGGCTCATTCTTAATTCGCCAAGTTGAACGAAAAAATCGCTTTCCCTTCCCTAACAACCTCGTCTACAAGAGTACAGAAGTAGACGTTAATTAAATTGCATACCCGGGACGCCTGAAATACGCTATCTACTCGCGTACGAGACGATTTCAATCAGGATGAAAATATTTTATCATAAATATCGAATGAAATAATAATAATAATAATGTTAAAAAATTAATTGTACAAAAAATAAAATTTAAAAAAATTAAGATTAATGAATTAATGAAGGACGTGTAAGTATTGTGAAAATTTTGACATTTTCATGCATTCTTCGAAAGTAATAATATTTAAAAATTTTTCATGATTGTTTTAGAAGAAGGTTAGTGATTATATTTTGTTTCAAAAAAGAAATTCATTGTTAGTATTATTATTTTGAAAATAAATTAAGCATACGTAAGCAAAATATTATCACAATTTCAATATCGATCACAATTTTTAATTGAATGTTTTTATGAAATAAAAAATATATAAAATCGTCGCAAGAAAATGAACTAATCAAAAAATTATTTCTGATACAAAACAAAGGTGAAAAAATTTGTTCTTAATTTCATTAAAAAAAAGAATCATTTAAACAAAATAAAAATTACAATTTGATAACAATTGGATTTTAAAGAAATGCTAATCACGTTTTTTTTTTTTTTTAATACTTGAGCATATTTTCTTCAAAAATGAAGCATGATAATTTTTAACGTTTCACAACAAACCATATTCCAAAATTATGAATTTTATAAATTACAAAAAAATTTAATAAAAAGGCTATAAAAAGTAATTTGACAACTAATTCTTAATCTAGAATGTATTTAGATAAAAATAAACTGGGGTAATATTTATTACGCCTTTCCCCTCCGAGGATTCGAATCCATTCATAGAAATACACGTATTTCCTCTCTTATTGCTTCTACAAAAATATTTTTCAAGTAAAAGTTTCTTCTAGAAACATTCCCCACATTTTTGGTTATTACAAAAATTGCATTTGGAACAACATTTGCGCTTCAAATATTAAAAATATATTTATCAAAATGCTCAAAATCAAGTTATTCTCGTTCGTTATAAAAAATATCAAATATAGTGCCTTCATCTTACCCCCCCCCCAACCTCTCCTTACCGTACCAACGTTCAAAATAAATGATTCGACCCTGCATGCAGATTGAAAAATTCCCTCAGAGAACATAATTGAGAATCTCCAGAAATGTTTTCAAGCTCAAGGACCACTCCTCATCCCAATCCCTCCACCTCTCGTTGCCCAATTTTCCATAAAATGCGTTTATTAATAAATAGTTGTTCGTCTGCTTGGAGAATTATCATAAAAATTAAAAACAGAAACGACAGATACAAGGAGGGTGTTCATAAATACCCACTTATACTATAATTTTACATGAATTTTGGATTTTTTATTATTTGTTTAATGACATTTGGTAATTGAAGAAAAAAAAATGAATGAGAAGAAAAATGTGTCGCATGACGAAATGTTTCAAAGTGCAGACATGGTCGAATCACTTACAATATGGAGGAGGAGTTGGAAGGAGGTGAGGGGTAAGGGTATTGATGTTAACTTGTTGGTTGTAAAATTTCATCATAAATACTTCGTGATTACTAGTTTTGTGCTAAATTTGTTATTCTTTATAATAAACGAAAATAAATTGATTTTGAGCATTTCGATGGATACATTTTTAATACTTGAGACGCAAAGGTTGCTCCAAAAGCGTTTTTTAAAATAACAAAAAATATGAAGAAGCCTTCGAGAAAAAAATTTTACCTGAAAATTTTTTTTGTAGAAGCAAAAAAGGAAAGATACATGCATTTCTAAAAAACGCTAGTAGATTCTTGGACAGAAATAGTTTAGAAAAAATTGCACCCAAGCTTATTTTTGTCTAAATACATTCTAGATCAAAAATCAGTCTACGAATGAGCGAACGGATGCAATAGTTCGACTACACTAATCACCAAATTATGGATCGATTAGCTAAGATGAAGACAATATTCATTTTACCACAACGAAACATACTCAACATATTCAAATATTCTCTCAAACCAATCGTCGTCCACATCAATAACAAAACGAATACAGCAGAAGAAATACGACCATTGGAATAAAATTACGTTCAAAGTACGCACACACAGAGACCATTGGTACCACCGGTAACAACAAATCCATCATCTCAAACTTACTTGTAACGATTCAGGAGTGGTAACATCTTCGGCAGTCGCGCCAGGGAATCCGCTCAAATCGACCATCTCGGAAGGAAAGAATTTCTGCAAATTAAAAATAAAACTTATCGTTAACAACGATTAGAAATTTTCGACCAGTGTAATGGAATATTTCTACAAAAACGACAACACGAAAATAGTAGATAGGTAGATATGTAGATGTACATTGTACATTTTCTTCGTCTCGTATACCACCACCATCATCATCATCATCATCATCATCATCATCATCGTTGTCGTTGTCGTTGTCGTCGTCGTCGTCGTACAATTCATTCACACACAGACTATACGTACCATTTTGTGCGCGGTAAGCGCTGTTACCATGGAAACTTTGTCGAGATAGGTTTTTATTTTGTAATCTATTTTATTATTTCATTTATTTATAAAACAGATTACATAGCGCGTCGTTACCAGCCTAAAGTTTCCGTCTATTTCATATCAAGACGACGCAATTTCATTTCCATTTCGAGTCCCTGTACATTTCATTGTCGTTGTCCTATTCTGCGTACTCGTTGCGTTGCGTTCGGTTGCGTGGGAGAGCTCCAGTGGTGGAAAAATTTTTTTTCTCCTCGTTTGCACGTAAAATTTCTGCTCCTTCTTACGATGTAAGTGTTTACTTACGCGAAGGCCATAGAGAGCGTTTTCCACTCATTCACCAACAAAAGGTCTTCCTCTCGATGGTGGTGTAGGTTGCTGCGGTATGTACGAGACGAATCGATAACGTAAAAGGTTTTTATCTTCGTCAAAAATACGTACACCCGAACTCTCGATAAGCTCGTTTATTTTGCGCCACCATATTTCGTCGCGATGATGTACAACTACAAAGCTACAGCGTGCAGCGTGTAATTTGCACGTGGTTCGCATAATTTTTAAATACCTTACCGACCGTCGACGAAGATGACGACGACGACGACGACGACGACGACCAGTAAATTACAGTACGAGGGCGAGAAAAATTTCACCGTGTAATAAAATAGCTACCTACTTAGATAGGAGGTATCTTGTATCTAAACCAAAACCATAACACTCGTAATGTAATCTCTGAAATAACATTAAGGTCTTCTTATAAATACGATACAGAATAGGTAGTTAGGTACGCAGCAAGCTATATACGTGTGTGTACTCGTATATTTAATACCAGCCAGCCAGCCAGCAAGCCAGACAGACAGGGGTTTAAGTGCACACGTATACCTTTTTCTCGCGTATTTTACCCAACACGTGTAATTAGAGTATATAAAATATTTAAACGTAAATCTGTCAGTATACGAAATTTTCTCATCTATAGGTACGGTAGCTAACTACGTACTACGTACTACGTAGATGGATGGGTAAGATGCACAAGCAGAGCAGCGGTTTCAAAATAACTTTTTCGTTTCGTCGAATTTTTATACGCCAAATTTACGTGTCGTAATTCGACGAAATACTTTTGTACTTATATATTATATATATATAGTAAGTATATGCCCGAAAAATAATACTAATAATAACGACGACGCGACCATCTTTACTTTTATTAAATTTTCAAATATCTGAACTTTCGTTTAATTTTGTAACTTTCTATACCTTGACACGAGTCTACACTACGAGAAAGCGTAATTTTTTTCAAATGTTTACGAGTCTTCTCGTGTCACGTCATCGTAAACTCTCTACGTGTGCCTTAATAACGAATAGATGAGAGAAATTTTTACAAAATAAATTACAAAAACGGGTTCTTTTTTTCATTCGTTAGAACGTATAACGCTTAATTTGATTAGTTTAGAATCATTTAGAAGTATTTCGTTTGGATAGATTAACATAGAAATATTCACACTGTTATAATAGTTCAGCCAAGAACTAAATACATGATTTTTTTTTTCATAGTAATTACATTAATAACCAAAATTACCGGTAATTACCCAACTAATACCGACTGATAAGATATAAATAATATATGTATTTCTATACATTTTTATATGATTAGAGATCTTTTAGCAATAAATAATTACTCGAGGTATTCTTATACAAATATTCATGCATAGATCAATTCTAAGTATACGCAGTGACATGAACGGAAATTTTTTTCGTGGGAGAGGGGAGGGCATCCGACTTCAAATTTTTTCACAGTGATAGGGTGAGTCATAAGGTTATTATGTGAAGAGTGATTTCAACCGCCTAAATTAGAGAAAACAAACATTTTTCTGGAAGTTTTATGGAGAGAAATTAAGGATTTCAAGAGTTTTGGTTTTACAGGTAAGAAAAATTTTCAATACTTTCAACGTGAAGGGATGAGGGGGGGGGTGCCGTAGACTACTTGTATCAGTTTTTTACTACAAAATTACTAAAATTACAAATCAGTGAAAATTTTGTGAAATATTGGAATTATGTAGATTGAAAAGTCGCGATGTTTCTTACCAATCATTTTTATTTATTTATTTATTTATTTATTTATTTATTTATCTATCTATTTATACAAGACTAATTTGCCCAGTGGAAAGGGGATCTAAATCTGATTTGTTAAATTGAGTTCTTTTATTGGACAGAGGATTTTGGAGATTTGTGATGGTTCATCAGGAATGGTTTTAGAGTTTTCGGGTATATTTTGTTTCAATCGTATTATTTTGAGGTTTGTGCAGTGAAACAGGTGGTGTTTAACAGTAATTTCTTCTGTATTGCAGAACTGGCAATTTGTTAGGAGTAAAAGCTGATTTTAAAAAGCATAATCCAGACCAAGAACACCGCAAAGAAATAAGCCACCGTTCGGGTCCTCGTTTTGGTAGTGCTGCTCGCAACAAGAAAAACTGACCAAAAAACTACATTTTCGTGGCCGGCAGGGGGGGGGTGGTGGTGGTGGTAATGTGGATATAAAAGTCAAACCCGCCAAAAAGCATATCTAGAACCTATACTGGATCTACATACCAAATTTCAACTACCTGACTCAATTTTGAGGGGCTCAATGCGAGGAATAAACTCAAAAGATAAGGACCCCTTCCCCCATCCACATTTCAAGCCTGCACACGGGAACAATGGGTCTGAAAAGTCAAACCCCCGAAAAGAAACATTTATGGAATTCACCAAGTGTACATACCAAATTTCAACTTTTTAGCTCAATTAAGAGGGGTGATAAGGGAGGAACAGCTCTTTTTCCCAGTCAAAAAGAAGGAAACCCTCATATCTCTCTGTCCAATTGACCCAGGAGGAGGATTTTTAGATATGATACAAACCTTGGGATTGCCTATCGATTGACTCAAAAACGAACAATTTTTGCAATTTCAACGCATATACACCGCCACCCCCAAATTTGGGCATAAATGAGTTTTGACCCGAGGTCCAGCCCCAATCGAGAATATCAAATTCGTTGCCAATCTAACACTATTCCTAAAATTTGATCAATTTCAGTCGGTATCTAGCTGAGCAAATAATTTTTAGTTTCGATGGAAATAAATATCTGACATCGCTTAAAATGTTCGTTATGGTATTTTAGGGCTTCAAAACGATTTTGTCGATACCCGTGCTCCCCCCCCCCGCCATCCACCGTATGTCGACATACCGTAATAGTCCGGTTTTCATTGGCAATATGACATAAAAAATTCGGCTAAAATTTGATTTCTCAACTTAAACAATAGTACCATTCAATTTCAAAAATATTTGCAACGTTGAAACGATAATCATACAGTAATTACAAGTAATTTACCGAAAATTAATCAAATTAATGGTAAATTACAAGAATTAAACAGTTACAAAACGAATATTAAATAATTAATTAAGGTATTAGACAATTTCTTAAGATAATTAACAAGGCGTCGGAGCACTTCTGGAGCTCAGTACTTTTCGGAGCTGGAATCCAAATCAAACTAAAAGGATCTTGGTTTCGGAAGTTATTAGAGCTTGATATTCAGACCGAAAAGGCTCACAGATAAAATTTAACTCGGTTTGAACCAGTGACGTGAAATGGGAGAGGCAAATTTTTCCAAAAAAAATCCACTTTTACACTCGAAAAAACGGTAAAATTTGATACTTGGGGCTGAGAAATATGTCGAAACCAATTTTCCGACTCCTAACCTTCTAAATTTTGAAAAATTTTCGCTCTCGGTTTACTTCGGCTGTATATTTTTTAAATTTCAAAAAAAATTTCAATAAATCCTCCGCTTTTGTTCAAAAGCTGGATATTGTAACGCTACTGCTTTGAACGCAAATTAAGTAATTAAATCACAAATTATGAAAAAAAAATTTAGAAGCCGCAAAACGAAAGTAACACTTTTTCATCAAGTTGTTGATTTTCGCGTTTTTCAGTATCGATTTAAGGGCTCCGGACGCGTCTTGATACCTGAGCTAAGAAAATCGAAATTTTACTTCAAGTTTTGAAGCCGGGGCTCTTTGAAATGTCATAATAGGTGCGAAACACGAGTTGAGTCCTTTAATATACCGAATCGAGCTCCTAGGGCTTTCAAAATGTAACACCCAGCTCTAGAGTCAGAATTGGAGCCCTGTAACATGTAAACTTAACAGGCATATGGAGTTCTATAAAAAAGTATGGAGCTCCTGCGCCTTGGTGAGTAATATAATCGAATAACAACTTACTGCTAATTACATAAAAGTGATAATAAATCATTAAAGCTACATACAAGGTACAAAATCAGATACCATAAAATATGTCATTTTCCAATTTTTAGAATCATCCAGTTGATCCGGCGATTGAAAATGTCATTTCATTATTATTCGTAATCACGATAAATGAACAAATATATAAAAAAATTATAGGTATTACTAACGATTACCATTGATACGATTTCAATTTTCAATAATTACATCATCGAATGAAATACAATTTCGATTCCAACGTAATTTCCAAACACACCTTCACTTTGTCAAATTTTTTGTACAAAAAATTTCATTCAAATACAATATTCGCAGATTCGTAACTAGGTACATATATTACAATTTTTTATCACGATTTCGACACATGCTCATTACCATAATACCGACAAAAATAAAAACAACAACAACAACAACAATATTAAAATAACAAAACTTTCTCGACAATGTAACCTACTACCTACGTACGAAGTATTATGTAGATAGATATTCACCTGAGGATTAATGAACATTTCATATTTTCTGAAATCTTTTCGGAATATAAATTTTTTCGATATCGGTTTCGGATAACTTTCCATGTGTTTGAATACTTGCAAAATATCTTCATGATCTTCGATCGTTCTTTCTGCGCAACCGAAAACACAATATAAGTAAAAAATTATAACTTAAATCGATTCCAATACGCTACGTTAAAATAATAATAATAATAAAAATTCACCAACGAATGAATAAAAAATTAAATAAAATAAATAACGACACAATCGAGCAAAATAACACAATACGTAGCTCGTAAAAATTTATATTATACCATAAGTACCACAAACAAACGTTGTTAAATTGTAACGTTTTAATTATAGAAACGACGAAAAATGTAAACAAATAAAAATTATCGATTTTACGGCTATATTAATGCGCCTATCGTCCTCGGTGTTGTTGGTACCTACATAAATATATCAATATATAGCATAGGCGGTTTTATATAATTTTCAACAATGAAATAGCGTTTCGAAAACAATACGACCAATAGCTGATAATGAACTTACAAAATTTATACGACCCGACGTACGCATTACACTTCCGAAATACGATAACGAATTTCAATACTTATGAAATTTATTTCGAACCAATTGATGCGTAAACACGAGGTACCATTATACCACAATTATACGTCGGTAAATACGAAATAGGCATACTTATGTTATATGCAATAAAATTTACCCTAAATCGTTAAATTTTTCAACTACGATATTTCGAGCAAATGAAATTTGCACCGTATTCGATAATCCATTGTACGATAATTTTTATCAAACTAAAATCTTTAATGAAAAATAAATTTAAATAATGGAAACGCAGCGAAAACAAAAACATCGATATTTTTTCAAATTTTCACTCAGATACACAATTCTCGTCGATAGAAGTTCGAAATTCTCAAACCGAATAATACGATCTGGGAACTGTAATAACAATCATTAATATTATGTTCGTGTGTTCGTTAAATAAGGTAATAGAAAAGAAAAATACGTATATATAGGTATTACCGACCGTGTTGTTTTTAGAACTAAAATACAAAAGAGGAAAAATTAACGAAGCGAATTAAATTGCGAAAAAAAAAGAAACAAAATGCGCGTGCTCGACCGTCTCGCCGATCCTTTAATTAATTTTCTTATTACTTATACTTATTATTCGTCTTCTCGTGTAATAATTTTGAATTTTATTCGTAATTAAAAATTAACGCGTTTAAGATGAAACAATCGCCGCTCGTGCCATTTTGTATCGGACTCTTTCATCGTGTAGGGTACATTCTATTCGCGTTGATCAAGGACTGTGTAATAAATAAGTAATTAGATACTTTTATTCATTGTACAACTTTATTTTTATTCAATTAACTTCGCATCAGTTGAGAGAGAGAGAGAGTGGAAGGATTAATCGAAAAATTATCAAAAATATTATTGGTATTATTTTTTTCATTTCAATCAGGTTTCGTTGCACCTTTGCTTTTGATTTTGAACCATGTTCAATACAAATTATTATACGTATCGCATGATGAAAATTTTAAGATGTTTTTTTTTTTACCAATTTTTGGAAATTCCATAATTTAAAAAAAAAAGACATGGACAATTCGAGGTTTTTTTAAGCTTGATTTCGGTTAAAAGTAAAGGAAATATGCGAATTGTTCAGTCGTGAAACAAAAAAAGGAGCGGTTTGTAACGTTTTTTCTTGAACAGCGGTGGAGATACACAAGTAGATATTGAAGTGAATAGCTAAAACCCACAAAAGATGCATTTACGACTTTTACCGAGTCTACATACCAAATTTCTACTCTGTAGCTCAATTTGGAGAGGAGCTATGCGAGCTACAAACTTGAAAAATAAGAAAAACTGATCAAAAAACTAAATTTTTAGGACGGGTGAGGGGAGGTGCAATAGGACTAAGAAGTTAAAACCTTCAACAGACACATCAAGAGCCTTTATTAAATGTACACACCAAATTTCAAACCTTTACCTTCATTCGAAGGGTAAAAAAGTGGAAACTTCCCATATCTCCCCTCCTAATTGACCTGGGATATTTTCTATCGACTGATTTAAAAAGGAAAAATTTTTGTCATTCTAGTCTCTCAGCATCCCCTCTCCCAAATTTGAGCATAACTAAATTTTTACCCAAGATCATCCCCACTCAAAAATATCAAATTCACTGCCGATTTAAGTTTATTGCCCAAATTAAACTAATTTTGATCGGTATCAAACTAAGCAAATGATTTTTAGTCACGCGGGAAATGGAGTAAATATCTGGCATGGGTCAAAATTGATTACGTAGACCCCCCCCCCCCCGAAATACCCTGGTTTTCATTGGCCATAAGGCATAGAAAATCAAACCAAAATCATTATAACCTATGTAATTAGTTTGAAATTACTATATTTCAATTTAAAACAATCATAAGGACAAAAATAATGCTGCTGCAAGCTTTTTAAAGAACCTCGGCTGCCACCAATTTTAATTTTTAATTTCTAAAACAACGAACAATACAAAACTATTTCCATTCATTTTGAATTTGATAAAAAACATCGGAAGGTGTTGCTTTTTCCTGATCAATATTTGAAACCTCCTAAAGATGCGTCGCACATTCCAAATTTCACTCATCTCAATCTGAAAGGAAAATTTGGGCTAGATGAACTAGATAAATGATATAAATCCTGCCAAAAACTACTTTTCCGAAGCTGTGAAGGAGTGAAATGGGGGCAGAAAAGTCGAATTTCCCCCTTTGCCACGCTCATTCAGGCAGGACACCTACTGAATCTACATGCCAAATTTCAATCCACTACCACAGTTCGGGTGGGTGGCCTACAACTCAAAAAATAAAGTAAATTGACCAGCAAACTACTTATTCGGGATTATTTGGGGCTGAAAAGTCAGAATCCCTGAAAAGCGCACGTAGAACTTCTACTAATTGTACATGACAAATTTCAATCCTTTAGCTCAATTTGGAGAAGAGATATGCGTGAAACAATGGGGGTACCCCCCTTCATGCCTCTCCTCTTTATTGACGTAGGAGGCTGATTTTTGAATATGTTGTACAGCTTTTGATTCTCTATAGATTGGTTCATAAACGAAGAATTTTTTCAATTTTCATCCCGTATCACCCCCTCACCCAAATTTGAGCATAAATGAATTTTGACCCTAGGTCATCCTTACTCGTATATACCTAATACGGCGCAAGTATGAGCTTAGTGGACGAATTTAAGCGATTCAGCGAGTAAATGATTTCGATTTTTGGTAAAAAAAAATATAAATATCTAGTACGTTCAGCGGGGGGTGCAAGGGGATTGAAAAGCTGAAACCCCCAAAAAACACGTTCTGTATCTGTATTGAATGTACGTTCCAAATTTCACCCTTCTAGCTGAATTTAAACGGGGAGATATGCTTGTGATAGCTTTTTTTCGAGGTCAATAAATGAAAAACCCCTAATATCTCCCCTCCTAATTTACCCGGGAGACTGATTTTTATACATGTAATATAAGTTTTGATTCCCTATCGATCGTTTTAAAAACGAACAATTTTTGCAATTTCAGCCCCTTCAGCACCCAACCTCCAAATTTGGACACACCTGAATTTCGACTCAAGATCGTCCCCACTCAAAAATATCAAATCTACTGTTAATCTAAACCTATTTCCAAAATTTTATCGAAGCAAATAATTTTTAATTTCGGCGTAGGTGGTAGAGGGGGGAGGGGAGTTAAACGGAATAAACATCTAACATGGTTAAAAATTGTCTCATTGGTCTTCTAAGACGCCAAAACTGATTTTATTGTGCCCTCCTCCCTCCATCTGCCATAGGTCAATAGTCTATAATGAGCTCGTTTTCATTGACAATATGACATAGAAAATCAGAATAAAAAGTGTAATTTTACTTTTCGATACACTTTTTTCAATTAATACCTCACATTTCGATTTAATTTCAACCACCTGCAGTTAGTAAGTAGATGAACATCTGTTTGAAAAATGTCTTGCTTATCTAATCACTGAGCACGTAACTTGAAATACGTAGATAAATATTATCGACATATGCACAAAAATATCAAGATAACAAAACAAAACCACCCAAATGGTCTAATTTGAACAAACCTAAACCGATATCTATCCAATGTTCGACGATGGACCAATTGCAATCCTTACGAACACGATTCTTCATCGCTAATATCTGACACAGATCGCTGGCTCTTAGTTTATGCACAACAACTACGGTTTGGTACGTGTTATCTTCATTGTAAAACACCAGTTCTTCCTGAAAATTACATCGAAACAATTACTTTACACGTAGGTCTAGGTACAAGGTAGCTCGGTACAGGTGCAAATATCGAACTCAACCTACTACCTGTATCCTGCAGCATAAATAAGCAATAAAACTAAACAACAGGGTACAAAAAATCCGACCATCCGTCAAATCGCTTTATTTCAATCGAGTCACTTTAATCGCCTACGTAATTTCTCTTTTATTATAGTACCCGAGCAGCCGACACTTTATCCTCATCTTTCGTACACCTACGCCACAGTCATCTAAACTTTTTTCACCCTTAGCAGAGCAGATATTGGCATACAAAGCATCTAATTTTACATCCCGTATACATTGTTTGCCATACTGGTAATTCGCTAGCTCCTTGATAAAAATAACCATTAACCATTTTCCAAATTATGCGATAAAATTACCACGCATAAACAAATCCCTATACACAAGTACACAAGTGTGGGCGCTGCTACATACGAGTAAAAATCATCGTCAACGTCCGTCGTACAGCAGAAGATGAAACTTTCTAGCTTTAAAAAAATCTTACGTTGAAGTTTTTTTTACCATTTCACTTATACGATGAAAATTTTATCTTGAGTTTTTTTTTTTTTTTTTTGGTCGTTTGTAAGGTAGTATCACTGACGTATAAGTATTTATTTAGCGACCACATATACGATATAAGTAGAGTTTGACATTTCTCCATTATTATATTATCGCATAAATCGTAAAAGCATAAGAAACCAATGACGTCAAGGTTTCCTTTACAGCCTTCATACGATTGCTCATATCGATAATGATTTACACCTTCGATAAGTTTATTCGTAATCGTATGAATTTAGCTACCGAGTTTTGCATGAAAATTGCACAGAAGTTTATTCGTTCATGTATTCAATGATTGTACAAATAAAATTCAAAAATAAGCATACTGCTGTGGAGAATATTATGACATAGAAGATAATTTAGAAAATCAAAGTCACCAAACATTTTAGTAACGTACAACTTATCCCTGCGGTTATATCGAAACCAGTTAGCGGGGGGGGGGGCAGTCTAAGGAAGACGACAATCCAAAAAAATATAACAAGAAAAAAAAATTATTTCCAGGTTCTCTGTACTTACAATTCATGACTTTTTACAAAAACCATTCAAAATTGCGAACAGTTTTTTTTGAAAAATTATTTGAGTTTTATAAAAATTTAGACCAATCCCCCCCCCCATCCTAATCTGGGAGCTAAATAGTTTCTTTATCCTAAACCAGTCCAGCATATCAGAGAACCCTTATATCGATATTGATTCATAGATATTTTGCATATTGTAAAATTTCAAATTCTGAACCACCCCTCTTCTCCACCTCGGTAAATGTCAATTAATTTTCCTCAACATATCAACTTAAAATCTTAAAATCAATGTAGGGTCGAGGTCAACAGATGACGACATTTCAATTCAAAATCATTAAATCAATCCAGGATCATGGTCAACCGTAGACTGGTCAAAATAAAACATCTGTAATTTTGACATGGATATGTCTTAGGGGTGAAAAGGGTGGGAGGTCATTCTGTGGAGGCGTGACGTTTTCGATCTAGCTACTTTAATTTTTGGACTTTAGGTTAAAATACTGAAGACAAATTTTTCCTCATTATGTCAACTTAAAATCATAAAATCAGCCGAGTGTCAAGGTCACATAACTTTTCTCGACATTTCAATTTGAAATCTTAAAATCAGTTTAGAGTCAAGATCAACTGTTGGCGGGACAATTGATGACATTTCAACTCAAAATTATAAAATAAATCCGAGGTCAAGGTCAACTGTTTATGGGTCAACTTTAAACATCTTTAATTTTCCTCTACATTCTAACTTGAAATCATAAAATCAACTGGGGTCAAGGTCAACTAATTTTTCTCGATTTTTCATCTTCAAATCTTAAAATCAATTCAGGGTCAAGCTTAACTGTTGGCGGGTCGACGGATGACAAAAATTCAACTCAAAATCATAAAATCAATTTAAGGTCGTGGTCCACTGCGAATGGGTCAATTTCAAACATCTCTAATTTTCCTCAATATGAAAATTTTGGGTTCACATTTTCCCAACTTCTGTCATGTTGAAAATTTCAAAAAAAAAAAAATGGAAGGACTCACGGCTGGAAATTTTTTTATTATCTTTGGTAGGTGGTCATTTATCACATATATTTTTTGGGGGTTAAGAAATTGAGTGCAATATGCTCAAAAAAAATGAAAATAAAAAAAAACACGTTTTTCACTACTTTTTCATAATTAATAAGGCAGGTATCCCCACTCAAAGCAAAATTTCCAGTCAATACAAGTGCATAAAAATGGTACATATATGTAACATTTTTATGAACTATTCTGCAGCGCTGTAAAAGTCCAAAATTTACCTGAAGGCTACAAAACGTCTCGAAACCGCTTTCAATCGATTTGAAAAATCGAAAGTAGAGTATGTATCAAATTTCAGTTTTTTTTTCGTTGATCACGTCAAATTTTCATGATTTACAGGACGATGAGAAAATTTTAAAATTTGAAAAATTCGCCGAAAATTCAAGAAATGCACTTCAGAACTTGAAACTTTGGAAATTGAGTTCTTTTAATATGTACTTTCAATTTATTCTTGTACTGACTAAAAATTTTGCTTTGATTTGGGATACCTCCCTTATTAATTATGAAAAAATGGTAAAAAACATATTTCATTTTTGGTTTTGATTTTTTTTGAGCATATTACCTTCAATTTCTGAACACCAAAAAAACTCATGTTATAAATGACCACCTAACAAAGTTAATAAAAAAATTTCCAGTCATAAGTTCCTCCCAATTTTTTTTTTGAAAATTTCGACATGAAAATAATTAGGAAAATGTGAACTGAAAATTTTCAAAAAATTCTCATTCATAGTACTCAGCAAGATGTATAATCTGTGAAAATTCCAAAAGTTTTTACCCTCCCCTTCCAGAGATATCGCGTACTGAAATTTCGACATTTTGGGGGCGATAATTCCGGAAGGGGCGAGTGTAACGGTTCAAAAAATGTTTCGGGATGTTTTTAGACCATACGTAATATTTTGGTTCAAGTTTGATCGATTTTGAGTCGGGGGCCATTTTTGACCCTTATTAAGAAAGTCTCTTCGCAAAAATTCATCTAACGAGCCAAAATTTGATGTAAAAATTTACCAGCGATAGTCCTAGATCTACCTGTAACGAATTTCAACTATTCGTTCCATAATCAACCTCCACTCCCGTAACTTGTCGTTGAAAATCAAGGTGATACTTTTTTCATTTTTAAAAAGGAAGACAATATCAAATCTTGTTTGAGCCGAATAAAAAATTAAAAGAATTGGGGATTTCCACCAACCTACATTTTTTTCTTTCTATTGGGCCTTTCACTTCAATCAATATAAACATTTCGTCGTTTATTTCATCTGCTGGCATCAACAACTGACGACGAATATTGAGTAAAAAAAATAAAAATTTTCATATTACTCGCATCTGTCCCCGTTAATCATTTAACTGTCCAGCTGTACACACACGTACATTTTATAGCTTACCTCGGTTCGTATCGCTACTTGAAGCTAAATATCTAACCAGTACCTAGTAGCTATTTTTTTTCTTTACCAAACATACACAATCTACACATACCGAATGGCATATACTGTAAGAAAAATCAGGTGTTCGTGCCAGGTGTCCGTCGCGACGAATTAGGTTATTGGCGTGTAAGGAGGAAAAAATACTAATTGCGAGTAAAATAATAATAATAAGATATTATTTAGAAGCGTTCGCATGTGGCGCTCTAGTTTTACTCGTAAGTACATAGTAGTAGTAGTAGTAGTAGTAGTAGGTGGCTCTGTGACTATAACGTAAGTCTGTCTCTCTGTGTAGTACTACATAGCAAATACGTATCTACATCTATAGTATGTGTATTTTTCGTCTAGACAGAGACAACCGACGCTACACATTTATACAGTACGTACGTTGCTCGTACTCAGCATCGTCGTATATAATTATCATAAAGCAAGATAATCGTAAAGCTTTGCTGCAGATATAAAAGACACCGCATTATCGTATAATGTACTACGTAAATACATACACACACTGATACGATAGCATACAAAGTATACGTATAAACCGAATATACGCCATGCCATGTACTTCATCATCATCATCATATCGTCCTCTATCTACTCGTACAAACGTGTGTACGTTCGTACGATACGGGGCAAAACCCCTCCCTCACTTCACCGCTCAACCATAGCACATTACTGCATTCTGCTGCACCCTGTATACGTTACGTAGGATATGCATACGCCCTAGATAAAAACAGTTCGACTATATTTTTCTCCGTTTTTTTTTCTGCAAAAAAAAAAAAAGATTTTACTTCGTTTTCGCTGCCTTCGTATTTATCCTCCACATCGACGCCCAACTCCGCCAACGTCGGTAAATTATGAAACCTTTCATATTTGATCATCGAGCGTTGCTGGCTATTATTGTTGACACAACCACATTTCATTTTCATTTCAAATCTCACGTCTGCAAAAAAATAAAATAAAAATATTTTAAAAAATTATTCAATTGATAACACACACCGTATATTATTATTATTTAAGCTTAAAAAAAAAAAAAAAAAGTATCGACTAATACTATACGTATACCGAGGAGTAATTCATCTTGTGATAAATAGCTCAAAAATAATTATAAAAAAAAATAAAAATTTCCCTTAAAAGAAAATTCCATTTGGATTATTTCACAATGCAATATCATCATCTTCATCGTACTACGCAACCAACGTTCTATATTTTACACGTAAATCGCACCAGAATCCCACATCGCGTTCATATCTACATTTTACGACACGTAAGTATAGGTAGGCTGGGCACCCAGTACTTGTCTACATACGTTTTCGTATGCGTTTGACAATCAAAAATATGCACTATAGTCGACAAAATACGTGTATAATATGTATATATAGACGTGGCTCTAGCTATATAGTATGTACTATGTACCACCTATTCTTAACCAAATCGTCATACTCGCATTTCGCCTTATTTCGTACAGTATTACGTCTCGTCTTTTATTCCATTTCGACGGCCTAGCATGACGTTTTTTCCTTTTTACACGCTCCTTCGTCTTGTCTAATATTCGTTTTCAAATCAACATCAGAGACGCATTCTTCGAAATTGTTTTCTGTCGTTTGTACAGCCTGTGGCTACGTCTCCAGCGATTCCTTAGTTTTCTACCCTCTACCTCTACTTCTACTCCTACCATATAGGCCTGTATTTTATTCTACATGGTAGTGTGTATGTGTACACGTGTTAGTGTATTTACATCGTGCACTGTACCGAGATTATGGTACCACAATATCGATCGATCCTTTCTTCCTACTTTCTTTTCGTCTTGCAATCTCCACCACTACGTACACTTTGAAATTTGCAAACCAGGTAAGTCGTCTGAGGACGACCTTTTCCGAGTAAAATTCCATCATTTAAAACCGCAACTGAACCACCTACATCTTTACTAATTTTCTCATCAAGCATAACGTCAGACGATTGAGAGGATGACTAGAGAAATAACGAAACAGAGCGAAAGAAATAAAACGACGCGACGCTATCTTGAACTGAAATAAATTACTCGCGAAAAAGACCAAAAATAAAAAATAAGGAAAAAATTGATAAAATTAATTTCGTCATAGGAAAAAAAGAAAAAAAAGAAACGACCCATACAGTTGAATATTTACATCTGCAGAAAAAGCAACGTCGAATATAAAAAAAGTGGAAATGTTTTGTGATGAAAATATCGTTGAAAAGAATTTGAAACTATTTTTTTGTTATTTAAAAAAAAATAAAGACGACTAAACAGTTCCTATAGGAGGGGGGGGTTCATTTAGAATTCAATGTAAAGTTTAATGAATGAATTAGAACCCACGAAACTGTAGACAGAGGATAGAGAAAGAGAGTGAAAGTAATAAAAATGATCCTCAAAAGCTGTAAAAACATAACGGAGAAGAAAAGGATAAATTTTTTCCTGTTAAAAAATGATTTAAAATCGCTGTAGCCCTTTCCATTTGCGCGAAGAAGCTGAAATTTGGTACGTGGAATTGTGGATCATATGCCAATTATTCGAAATATTACATAGCTTACACTTAAAAAAAAAATGGATTTTTGCGCAATGTTTAACCATTATCAAATTTATCCTCGTCCAGAAGCCCAACCCAGAGGGTTAAATTAGAGGCATACAAAATGTAGCAGAAGTTCCGCATATTATTATACAATTTCAAAAACGGTAACGGTTCCATTCATGAAATGAAAACAAGCCAGTGGTGGTGGTAGAAGGAGGGGGTAGTGGCAGAAATTTATTCTTCAAAGCTCAATAATAGAAAATGTAAGTAAGATAGGGTTGAAAGTAAAAAGGCTTTTTAAAATAACGAAATTTTTATTTTATTTTGAAAAAAATTGTGCTTTTATGAAATTTTTTTTAATTTTTTTTACATTTCACTTCAAATTTTTCCTTACTCAATTATTCAATCATCTTAATACAGATTCAATTCGTTCGCATTATTACAAAATTTTACTCTTCATCAATAAAAGTTACACTCGAAAATTTGAAAACCTTCGATATGAAATTCACTAACCTAAAGAAAGAATCCAGCTTTTTATACATTCATGGAAAATAATCATAAGAGTATGCAACCTTTATATCACACGTACAGGCGGTGTAGTGTATCATTTTCCTTATTTTGGACGTTCACTTACGGAGCACCCTGTATATCTACTTACGCCGCCAAATTAACGATTTTTATTGAGATTCGTGGGTAAGAAGGGAGGTGAAAAGGTTGAATAATTGTCAAGTCCAATAACAGTTTTTGCAATTTTTTATGATGCAAACTTTTTTTGTTGATACCACCCCCTCCCCCCACCCCCAATCACCATAAAGCATTAATTAAGGTCAAATTGTGAATCTGACTTCGTTATTGTATTCAGAAGGTTCACATTATTTGAAAACGACACCAACATCACTGACCTAGGCACTGACCCCAAATTTGAGGGAGGGGATGCTCCTGAACTCCAAAACGAAGCGGCGAAACTTTGGTTCGACTGTTCGATTTTGCTAAGATTTTATATCGACACATGCAGTACATACAAAAAAATTGTTCAAAACTCTCTCGTTATAAATAGTTGTCTTGTATTGATGTAAAAGTTGCTGCTGTGCTTAAAATTGACTTTTTTGAACAAAACAGCAGGTTTTTCTCACGTTGAAAGTTGGTCAACAAATTAGGGAAGGAGTGCTTTTCAACAAATTTAAACACACTGAATACGAATCCGGCGTTTATTTTTCGTTCGAACCTCTCGTTCGCATTTTGACCCTGTACCCCTCCCCCCATGCACCCCTGCCCATAATTCTGCAATTATGTTCCTCAACCAGAATTTTAACGACGGAACCCCATACAAAATTTTACGCCATTCATTTTCTTCACATTAGCCATTATTTTTTAAAAATGCGCATTTTTTTAGCATTTTTTGAATTTTTAAGAATGGCTCCAATCCGCAAAAAAAAATTGAAAAATAAGCTTGTCAAAACATATACTTTGGTGAAAAAAATTTCGTGTACCCTGCTTAAGGTCCGCAGCTGTGGCAATTCCAAGTTTTCTTTTGTCAATTTCTCCCCTCTTGAGGATTGGAAAATTTTGGAAAAATTCTGTCGATAGATTCCACTAAACATTTGGATTAAATCACGATTTTTCCTCAAATACGAGTCAATACAGAATTTTTTTTACAAATGAGCGAGGGCGTTGGGTGGGCGGATTTTTTTGGCCCTTAAAATTTTTCTACAGATACTCAATGACGTTTTGTGAAAATTTTTCAAATCTGAGATCAATGGCATTTCGCTTATTCTTATCTAAGAGTACACTTTTCAGTTGACAAAGTCACTCGTAATTTAGACCTTCTCGAGAATGAGGTTAAAACACAAAAGTAGCGCTATGTACTTATTTTTAAAAAATTACATGATGTTGACCCCCCCCTCCACCCCCATCTCCAAAACTAATTTACACATAACTTAGTTTTCAAATCAATTTTCATTCAATTTTTGCTGAGTTTTTGTACAAATTTCAAACGCTAAAATAGCTGCAACAACTTCAAAACTCAATCACCAATTTACCCATTCATTATGACAATTTTCATCTTACGTACATATACTCCTACCGGAAAATCCACTTCACGAATTTTTGGCCGCATTAGCCACCAACCAGTCCAGCATTTATAAATAAATACGTGCAAATATATATTCGATTATACACGTCCCGTCCCGTCACGTCGCTGGTCGCTGGATTTTCTTAACATCCAAGGCTACGAACATAGGCAGGTATTGCATCGGTGATTCTTAATTACGCGAAAATATCATTAAAATTAAAAGAAAGGAAAAAAAAGGAACACCCATCGAAGGCGCTCGATCGCGGAGCCACATCAAAAGACCACACTAGCACAACAATAAGTAATAAAAAAAAAAAAAAGAAGAAAAAAATACCGCATGAAAATAAAAAAATTACACTATGAACTCGCATCCATATCGCAACACGTACCGAACAAACTTACTTCATGCAACTGTCCATGCTTCGTTCACACTATTACATACTTAGGTACACATACTTAATAAATACTGTACTTGAGACTAATTAGCGACGAAATCTGCGCTACCTTAAATCGTACCGCGCGTTCGCAATCAGTACGTAGCTGTAAGCGGGCACAGTGCAGCACAGATACAGCGAAACGGAGGCAGAGGTAGAAATAATACGTAGCAGAGATGGGTATCCAACCACCGTCAACTTGACATCGCGAAAGAAACCACACAGAAATTTTGAAACTGCACAGGTATTAAGGGGTAGATACACCATCGTGTACATATCGCGACCAACGCATCATACATTTGACGTAAATCAGTTGTTTTTTTCTCTATTTCATGCTCATTCTCTCTCTCTCTCTCGTTTGTTTACATTGAATAATATATTTATTCTCGAATAAACAGGCATCGTATTCAGCTATCTGTACCAGCCCACCTATCTACGTATGTATAGGTTATATATGTATGTATGCTCGTGACGACATGGACAGGGATCAGGGAGAGACTTCCCGACGTCGATCATTACGTACGCTGACGCTATATTACGTAAATACTATATACATACGTATACGTGCTTAATTCAATATCACACCACACGGCGATGGTTTTTATTCAGGAAAAAAAGCATTGAGAAGCAATCGATGCTTTTTCAGCCTGATTTTCGTGAAAAATTATAATCATGGGAATTCGCTGATGCAGTGGTGTGGATAAGGGATGTGCAATGGAGCTAAACAGTCGACATCAGCAAGAGACATATCTAGGGTCTATACCTGAATCAACCTACCAAATTTCAACTTCTTAGCCCATTTTGTGGCGGGGGGGGGGAAGAAATATGCGAGGAACAAACTCAAAAAAAGTACAAAAAAACAACTTTTTACGTGTTGTGAGAGGCTGAAATGAAGCTGAAAATTCGACCCCCCCCCCAAGGTGCATCTAGAATCTAAATAAATCTACATACCAATTTTCAACTTCCTAGCTCAATCTGGAAACGAGCTAGGGGACGAACGTCTCTTTGTCAAGGGAAAAAAGAGGAAAAGTTTTTTACTCAGAAAGTTGATTTTTGGGTATGTTATACAATTTTGAACTCTCCATCGATTGGTTCAAAAAGGAATAATTTTTGCAATTTTAGCCCTCAGCACCTCCTCCCCCAAATTTGGGCATAACTGAATTTTGACCCAAAGTCATCCCAACTAATATATATCTAATTTGCCGCCAAACTAAGCCTATTGACCGAATTAGGGCGATTTTAGTTAGTATCGAGCAGAGTAAATGATTTTAGTCTTAAAGAAGAAGAATAAAAACAAATATCTGACAAGGGCAAAAATGGTCGTAATGGGACCCTAAAGCGGATTTTGTACATTCTCCCCTCCCCTCTTATAATTTGCAGGTTGATAGACCGTAATAGCCTCGTTCTTATTGGCAATAAGAGATGAAAAAAAAAGATTAAAAATTAAGCTAAGAAGTCATAGCTGGACATTTTTTCAATTTTTTTCGATCATTTTTTTGTCACGAAATAAGTATTATTTTTTAAATTTCAAAATGAAATATCTTCATTGGAGCAGACTGAAAAAAAAACATAACTCTGATTTTGACCAAATTAATAGAGGTAAATGACTTCAAGTTGAAAACCCATCAAACAAAATTTTATGCCACCAGCTTCAAGAAGAGCGAAGCTATGGGTCCTAAACGTACAATTATTTAAAAATACGTAGTTTTTCGTCATTTAAACCACCTAAAAATAGTGTAGGATCCCGGTCACAGAACTAAAAAAATGCGATTTAAGATTTTGCATCTACCTAGCATATTTTTGTTTCAATCCAAGAACACTTTTGACCCTCTATCAGGGAGTTAAAAAGTTGCAGATCGCAAAAATTGAGATTTTTTTAATTAAAAAAAAATGAAGTTGAATGGTCTATTAAAAAATTTGTTTGAGCACATAGAAGTGGATTTAGGTTAAAGTAGTTGGATAGTTTTGCAAAGCGAGGCTGCCAGTCTTGTTATTTAATAAAAGTTGAAAATAATGCTCTTTTTCATGGCAAAATTTCACAATTTGGAGTCTTAAAATTATTTTACAAGTTAGCAGCACTGCTATGCAAAACTATCCAAACATTTCGGCCTAAATCCACTTCTTTGAGTTGAAAAAAGTTTTGGACGCGTATTTGAGGTGATAGGCCCTTCAACTGTATTTTTTTTAACATTAAAAAAATCTTGATTTTTGCGATTCGTAACCGTTCAACCCCCTGATAGAGGGCCAAAAGTGGTCTCAGACTGAACCGAAAATACGCTGAATAGTTGCAAAACTTCAAATCGAAAATTTTTAGCTAATTTAGCTCCGTGACCTGGGTCTTACACCATTTGTCCGGAGGTGTAACTGACGAAAAACTACATTTTTTTTTAAATGAGCCTTTTTTCAGGACCCGTAGCTCTATCCTTTTTCGAGCCGTGGAGTACAAAATTTCGTATGGTGGGTTTTTTACTCGAAGTTATCCATCTCCGTGAGTTTGCTCAAAATCTGAAGAATTTTTTTTTTACCCTAATCTACTTGTTGCTCAAGATCTCGATTCTTTCTCAGCTTGATTTTCGTGAAATATTAGAATTATGTGGATTGGAAAAAAATTAACCTATGATAGGAGCGAAAGATAATTCAGATCATTGAAAGCCACACTCAGAACATCGCCAAATCTGCATGCCAAATTTATAATACAAGAAATAAAGCACAACTCGTATCCTCACTTCGCTACGGCTGCTCGCAATAAGAAAAACTAACCAAAAAGACTACATTTTCAAGTTTTGTGGAGGGGGGGGGGGGTGGTAATGAGTTTGACAAAGTCAAAAACCCCAAAAAGCATATTTAGAATTTATACTAAATCTACATACCAAATTTTAATTTCCTAGTTACACTTGGAGGGTGAATAGGATAGGAACAGCCCTTTTTGAAGATCAGAAAGGTAGAAAATCGCCGTGTATTCCCTCCTAATTGACCCAGGAGGCTGATTTTTGGATATGTTATACAACTTTAGGTAGCCTATCGATTGGTTTGAAAAAAAAAACAATATTTGTGATTGTAGCGACTATGCAGCCCCTCTCCAAAATTTAGGCATAACTGAATTTTGACCGGAGAATATTCCCACTCCAGGATATCAAATCTACCGCTAATCTAAGCGTATTCCCCAAATTTGATCGATTTTGGTGAGTTTCGAGCTGAACAAATGATTTTTAGCTTAAGGTAGGGAATAAAAAAATTAAAAATCAGTATCTGACATGGCTACAAATGGTCGTAATGGTCTCCTAGGAGCCCAAAAAGGAATTTTGTTAATATCTCCTTTCCCTTTCATCCACCCTTGGTCGATAAACTGTAATATCCTGGGTTTCTATTGACAATCATAACAGAAAAACAGGCTAAAAAAAACTTTTGCCAATCAGCAAATGTTCTATTACCTTCGGGTATAGGTACGAAATATTGCATAGGCTTTCTTCTCGAAGACAGCATCGCATTCGCATCACTTTGTATGTATCCAACGTACAAATAAACTTCGCTATAATAAACCGTACATACTAAATAACTTCATATAAATATAAGTGTGTAGTACACAGACTCGTAATTTCTTCATAAACGCGCACTCGCAACTCGTACACAGAGATATTACATATGCACGCATACGAACATAATACCTACTAATACCTACCTATCTAGCTACCTACCTACCTACCTACCTACCCAATATACGAAGACGTGACATACGTTCGTACTTTAGCGCACTAACACGTTGAAATAGCACCACAATACGTAGCCTTACGTCTTATGGTAAACAACAATGAAATGTAGACGTAAACAACATTCCAAGTATTATACACATTCGCAGAAGTAAACGTCAGTGTACTTGCGAGCTTTAGCGCGTTGAAACTCAGCTGGCAGCACGCTGAGTCGCCTGTATACAAAATTTTCCAAAAACTAATACAATTTTTTTCAATAAATTCGCCTCGAAACGAGTGCTGGCGTCAGCTTTATCGTCGTATCTGCCACATATGTATAAAATACTCATAGCCAAAATCTCCCTCCGCATCGCCACTCGCAACTCTTGAACCCGTCACGTCGCGTCGTAAAAATTACATACACGCACGTGAAATTTTCCAAACTCGTTTTTCATTTTTCTTAATCAGCTTTCCTGCGACATTCGTAATAATTCTTAAAACTTATCTCCGTACGTCACCGAATCGGTATAATATGACGAAACAGGTTCCCATGGCTATGGGGGGTTCCCCCCTCCACCCACCGTGTACCTTCATCACGATGTACTGTATGTATAAGCATTACATTTATTGCATAGTGTGTAGCTGTGTACTATATAGGAATATTCTCGAGCGATAAAAAGCACATTTATATAAAATAATAAAAATACCAATCAGTTTACAATAGACAGCGATTTATGATGTGGTAATTTTTTTTTTTTTACTACGCCGTAGGTACTCGTCGATGTAGTAAGTACACTGTAAGTAGGTATGAATATTTATTCGGTGTGTATACAAAGGTTCACTTACATAACGGTGGAAAAACTAGTACCTGGAAAATTTTTTCACCAATAATTATACACGGTAATGATACTAATCGACCTGTCGCGTAGCATCGTTTCATTTTATTTTTTCTACGGAAATCGTTTCGACTACTTCGTCGATCGTATATACGAAGGCGATTACCAGAAATCATTAATAATTATTATTCGTATTCATCTCTTTACGCATAAATACGTGTGTTTAGATATGCAAGCTACTTATACGGCTAAAATATTCGTAGAATTAAAGTAGCGGCTTGAAAAAATCGGACTAAAATGGAAAACCCAAGTTGACGATGAAAATTCATAAGTATAATATTACGTACATGTAGATACGAGCCTAATTTATATTCGGGTATTTTTACATTTTCCAACACTGGAATTAAGCCGAAGTAATCAATTTAAAAGGGTAAAACGTGTGCGAAAAATTTGATTTCAAACTATTTTAACTTTCACACCGATTTTCTTCGTCATTTTACGTCATCAAAAAAAAATCAGGCTATTAAGCTCTATCGATCTACGTCGTATTTGGCAGGAGGAAGCAAGATGGGACGGTGGGAGGGGAATCCGTTTGAGCCATGTCTCGATCGTTAGATGATTTTTTTTTGTACATATATGGTCTAGTGACTGCAGGAAAGTGAGTACATACATTTACGAATTGAGGAGATTCATTAGACAGGATTTCTGAGAGGAAAGGGCAAGCTGGAGGATCAAGGCGTTGTATCAAATCGGAGTGAGTAAGCTACGTATGGGAAATTCGCAGTCTTGTTGAGATATTTTTGGAAGTAATTTCGAAAAGAAGTGAGGGTTCCCTGGCAGTTTGATCAATGACCCTATCGTTGTCAGGTACACCTATATGATTTCGAATCCACACACAAAGGACGTGGATGTCAGACTGTTGGAGAGTGCTGATTAAGAACGAGGCTCGTTGAATAAAAGGGATTAGAGGTGAAAATGGCGGATGAGCGGGGAATACCAAAAAAATTCGTTTTGGGACCCTAGAAGACCATTACGATAATTTTTGTCGATATCAGATATTTATTATTATTAATTTTTAATTTTTTTACACGAAACACTAGAAATTATTTTCTTGGCTTGATAACGACCACAATCGATCAAATTTGAGAAATAGGCTTAGATTAGCAGTGAATTTGATATTTTGAAGTAGGGTTGACCTCAGATCAAAATTCAATTACGCCCAAATTTTGGAGAGGGAGTACTGTGGGGCTTAAATCGCACAAATTGTTCCTCTTTGAATGAATCGATAGATAACCCAAAGTTGTACAACGTATCCAAAAACCAGCCTCTTAGGTCAATTAGGAGGGGAAATATGAGGGTTTTCCCCTTTTTGACCTTAAAAAGGGCTGACCCTCCACTATCTCCTTTTTAAATTGAGCCGGGAAATTGAAATTCAGTATGGAGATTTAGTTTGGTCTAAGATGTGCTTTTTGGGGGATTTTGACTTTTCAACCTCATTAACTACTACCCCCCCCCGTATAGTTTTTTGGTCAAATTTCTCTTACTGCGAGCATCCCTAGCGAAGTGAGGATGCCAATTGCGTTTCTTTATTGTATATGAATCTGACAAGGTCAGTAGATTTGGCGAGGCTGCAAATGTGACCTTAAATGCCTTTTTTTTTCTCTCATTATACCTAATCTCTCCCAATACTTGGCTCGATACCGGTTAAAATTGCTCAAATTTCGCCAGGATGCGGACACTTGGATTGGCGATGGATTAGACATATACGAATGAAAGTGACGTTGTGTTAAAATTCAGTCATAATAAAAAAATTGAATATGAAGTTCAAGAATGGGCAAAAATTACAAAAATTATTTGTTTTTGAACTAATGGATAGAAGATCAAAAGCTGAGTAACATTGGTAGAAATCATTTTCCTACCATAATCATTGGGAAGAGGGAAGAGAAGATGGTAAATGAGATTTTTCCCTTTTTTGGAATTAGAAAAAGTTAAGACCTTCGCTCAACACCTTTCTCCTTCATTTCCAAGAGCTAGAGAACTAATATTAGACATACAAAATATGTGCCTTTTGCATTTGCGTATATTTTTTGAAAATCAAAAAAACAAAAAATGTAATAAATTATACTTTTGTAAATACGTAACATAACTTCGAAAAGTGGAATTTTAAATATTAAAAACTTGAAAATACGAGACTCTCCGCGTGTGAAAAGATTTTTCATTCTAATTTAACCTCACTTTCATTCCTCATACTGGACACAAACTCAATGAATAGAGAATGATGAACTTGTGAAAATTTTTTAAATTTTTCGTTTCATATTTTTTGGTCTTCGCTGAATTCGAAATTTTCAAAAAAATTGAAAAAACGGTGTATCCGACAAAACTATTGTATAGCTTTTCGAAAGGTAAACATTAGGCTGGGCCGATTTTTTTTTTTGGAAATCAGCAACCGGTAAATTCACAATAGTAGTGAAATTACCTCAAAATGATGTGGTGAGAATTTCAATATTCTAATTCAATTTTTTTCAACTTGTAATACTGATTCAATGTTCAAAAATTATTTAAAATTTTTAAAAAATCAAAAAAAATCTAAAAAAAATCAAAAAATGGAATTATTACGTATATTTATACCCAAACTTACCGTTATTGACAAATCGCCATTCCTCATTTTCTCTCAGGTTTTACAAAATATCCCTTTTTGCATTTTTTTTCACAATTTTCTAAAAAACCACCAAAAGAAACTTTTCGAGAAACGCCCTCTTGAGATGAATACAGGATATGAATTTCAGTTGATTAGATGTAACATTTCAATTTCACCTCTCATTGCTGATTTTTCAGTAGCACTCAAAAATGATCATTTTCACATTCTTTGAAACAGATTTTTTTTTTTAATTGAAAAACTACTTTTCTGAAAAAAAAAAAACATTCATCGAATGGGAAATTTACTTTACGTGTTTTACATCTCAAATGCAATTCCTCATTTTTTAAACCATTTAACGCATATTTTTGTGCGCTGAGATACCTATTGAGAACTCCTAAAAAGGGTAAAAGCGATGAAAACCGACCTTAAATGAACAAGCTTAAGTGCCCTCTGCCCATTTCATCAAGAATTTACAATGATTAGCAAAAATAATCTTGAAATATGAAAAAACCATTCTTTAAGCACCCCTGAAAAGATATCTTCATCTAATTAAAATATTGCACGGAATTATCTAAAATTCAAGCCCTACAACCATTTCAGGAGGGTGTTTCTCGAGAAAAAATTTTCCTCACTTTCTCATAAAATCTTGAAACACCGCCAAGGGGTGGCGGTGGAATTTTTTGAAAACCCCGGAAAAAAGAATAAATCGTGAAGATTTGTCAACAATAATAATCTTAGGTATAAATATGAGTAATAATTCTATTTTTGGAAAAAATTTTCAAGTTTTTTTTTTCGATTTTTGAAAGTTTCTAAACTTTTTAGTACATTTTGCAAGTTGCAAAAAATTGAACTACAATGAACCCGCCATTTGCAGTTTTCCAAAATAAACAAAATTCGCTCCGTACCAGGTCAACACCCACCCTTCCCCCTCCCACGTCAAAAAATACATTACAAAATAAAATTTTCAACTGTCCAACAGATGTTGATGCAAGAAGAAACACCCAACATTGGAATGGTAGTTCTAGATACTAAGTACTTTAATTCTTTCTGCCTTTGCTTCATTGATTAGTTGTTGCCTATGCAACTGTCACTGATAAGTCTCACCAAATCGCACATGTACTTATTTTTTATTCAAGTACCTACGTGTACAACACGTAAATTGACGTACCACGAATCCGAGAGACTCAAATTTATCGTTAAAACACTTTTCTTAAACGACATCCGGATTAGATTCTGTACTTATGGCGAATGAAAAAGAAAAAAAAATCACTGAAACGTAACGCCTTAACGTATGACGATTTTTACAGTCATTGTCCCACATATGCCTAAAAAAAATTACGCACGATGAAAAAAAATAAAAAAGTCGCACAAACACCAGGGCCCACATATTTATCGCAAACATATTACGCGTGTATCACGTTTCAACACCTGCCAATTACGTGAGAATGATTTTGTTGTTTACTATAAAACGCATCGTCGCCGACATCATCGACGCCTATTTTTTTGCTCTCGTAAATATACGTAGACGTACGCGTACGTAGCTACGTACGTGTAGGTGTTCATCATATCTACACGTAAGTGTGCGTGTCATTTCAGCGTCGAGGCGTCACCGTTAACGTTAATTTTTCTCTTATTTACATAATCGAACGATTATAAACCAGCAGTTTCGGTGTGCTCCCCGCTTCTATATAAGTTTACGTGAACAAAATTTAATTATTTTTATTAATTATTTTACGGTATTTCTTTACACATTTTTGTTTTTTTTATTTTCATCGATTCCAATATATCCTTCCGTAGTTTTCAACCCTTCGTATATTGCGACGAATCGAGTTGAAAAATACGTCACATTGTATAAATCCCTAATTCTTTGATTTAACGTGCGCAAAAAAACAAGAAATTTTAATCAGCTTGAAAAGTCGAAAAAACTCTCCAATAATAGTTAATTATCCCTATTTTTGGATGAAAAATTACTAAGAAAAAATTCATTTAAAATATCATCTTACAAAGTAACAAACAAAAAACTAAAAAAAATTTTAGAAAAATTTGATTTTTCGCATTTTGTATGTACATTTTTATCGAAATGCTTTTTACACTTTAAAAACGTGAAAAATTGAAGGAAAATGGTGAAAAAAATAAACTTTTCGCATTTCGTAGGTAAAATTATGAAAAGCTCATTTAAGTAGTCATTTCATCGCTTAAAAATACTAAAAATCAAAATACAAAAAAATCTGCAAAATCGTTGACAAAAACTGAAAAAAAAAGACCATAATTTAGGGAAAATGTAGAAAAGAAGGTAGGTGAAAATTTATTTCAAATATGAAAAAAATCGTTGAAAATCATAGAAAATTGGGTAAAAATTTGCCAAAAAATTGTAAAAACTGCAAAAAGTTGACTATAAATTGCAAAATTACGTTGAAAAATAAGTGAAAATTAACCTAAACAATGGGGGAAAAAATTGTTGAAAATTATATAAAATTGGGTAAAAATTTAACAAAAATGGATACAAATTGCACAAAGTTGATCAAAAATCACGAAAAAATGATTAAAGAGGTGTTAAAATAAACCTAAAATATGAAAAAAATCTTCTAAAGTCATCAAAAATGAATCAAAAATTGAGAAAAATGTTGAAAATTGACCTAAAATATTGAAAAATTGTTTTAAAAAACATCGAAAATTAGGTAAGAAATTAACAACAATAAGTAAAAAAAGCAGAAAATTGAACAAAAATCACGATAAAATTCTGAAAAACATGTGAAAAAGGACCTAAAAACCTACATACTAAAAAAAATCGTTAAAAATCATCGAAAATTGCTCGAAAATTGACAAAAATGCTGAAAATTGAATTAAAATTAGCTTAAAATAAGAAAAAATTGTCAAGTCATCAAAAATTGATAAAAAGTTGACATAAATGTTGAAAATTGGACTTAAATGGATCAAAAATATTGGAAAAATCGTTAAAAATCAACGAAAATTACGTACAAAGTTGACAAAAATGCGGAAAATTTACCTAAAATATGAGAAAAATTGTTAAAAATTATCGAAAATTGTGTAAAAATTAATATAAATGCGTATAAAAATGCAGAAATTTGATTAAAATTTAACAAAAAATGTTGAAAATTTAATGAAAATGTTCTTGAAATATTGAAAAGAACTTTTCAAAAATCATTAAAATTTGAGTAAAAAATAATCTAAAGCTAGATAATAAATTAGTAAAAATACGTAAAAAAAATCACAATAGGTGAAAATTGACTAAAAATTTAAAAAAACTGGTTAAAATGCGTTGAAAACTGGGTAAAATATTGACCAAAAATTTATAAAAAATGCAGAAAGTTGATCAAAAACATGAGTGAAAATTGACGAAAAATCGAAAAAAATCATAGAAAATCTGGTAAAAATTTTACGAAAATGGATAGAAAGTGCAGCAAATAGATCAAAAATCACGAAAAATCTTTGAAAAGTAGGTGAAAATCGACCTAAAATACAAATAAAATCATGAAAGTCAAATTCTATACTAATTTTTATGAAAAACAGTGAACTTTGAAGAAAAGTTGAAGAAAACTAAAGTTGTGGTGCGCGAAATCGTAAAAAATTGAAAAAATTTACTCTTATTAAAGAACAAAAATCATGAAAAAACTCATTCAAAACGTCATTTTACGGCACAAAAAATCCGAAAATTTTCTTAAAAGAGTTCAAAAAGTCATTTTACACTTAAAAAAAAGACGTAATACTCATCTTCCAAAATGTACAATACTAGAAAAATCGTTCGAAATTTCATTCTATACCTCAAAAACATAAACAAACCTTTGAAAAGTATGAAATAGCAAAATAATCAATCAAAATTTCATTTTATACCCCAAGAAACACAAAACACTAGAAAAAATCTTTCTAAAACATTGGAAAACAGAATTTCTGATCAAAGGTCAATTCCATCGTGATAGTTATACCGGAAAATTATTGCGAAAAATTTCAACATACGAAATTTTCGAATGGAAAATTAAACAGTTGGAAAATGTTTCTGTAACGTATATATTTTTTCATTTCGTATTTGCGTCAGTGATAAAGTACGTATACCCACAAACGCGTTTTTTTTTTCCATTCCATATATCACGTACCTACCTTACCCAAAGCCTCTCTACACCCCCGTCCGACAATGCTTATCGGGCCATAAACGGCGGCGTACTTTTGCGAACTATATACTAAAAATAACTTCTATTTTTCAGGTCGACAACTTAAAGTAGGCCACCGACTACGACTACGACTACGACTACGACGACGACTGCAACGACGAAGTTGACAAGACTGAAATGAAATCAATACAACAAAATAATACGCACACAAACATCTTCACTCCGCCGTGTAATAAGAACTGACCAACGACACGGTTATATAAATTTTACACGACGTATTTGCTGCAGTGTTCACGGTCGAGAAAATTTAAACCCCTATTTGCCTGTTCATCGCTGTCATGCCCACAAGCAAGCTCGAAATCATAAACGCACACGAAAAACCAAACGAGAAATAAAAATCCACGTCAGTATAGGTATAAGTAATATAGGAAAACGATACGAAGGTGCGGAATCAGAATGGCAGTTACTAGGGCCTCCTCCAGGTCTTTTCCTTCCTTTACCCTTATGCCCTTATACTATAATAATATACCAACTTACATTTTCTTCCGCGGCGTTGAATTTCTTTTTCTTTTTTTTTCTTCATACAGACGCACACACACACACACACACACTCGCACATCTTTACCGCTTTGTGCGTTGTTTATTTGAAAATTTATCCGACTCGTGTATGTGTCGGTGTATCCACCTCAGCCAGTAAATAAAATACCGTCGAGGTAAAAATTTACACACAAGCAGGTTTACATTTATTATCTTCTCTCTTTCGCAGGTACAGCCTATACGCATAACACCGAATCGAAAAACACCATCTCGCAAGAGCTCGCCAAACTGTACCTTATAAATTGAGCTACGCCGCCGACCTTTACGAGCTTTTTCTCCGTATTACGAATTCCCCCGCGAGTTATATCGCGTAAAATTTCATTTCGATAATACACCACGTTAAAAACGTATGTAAAGGTATATATACACTTCGATTTGCAATTTGCGTCTTTGTACAAGTAGGTGGAGGTACGTATATGTATTCTGCCTACTTCTTGTATAGCTTTGCCACACAGCTACACACAAACGTATAGATGACGTAAAATAGATTACAATAAAACAAACAATTCTCGTTTACGTTTTAAAAAAATAATGTAATATTCAGGAAATACCACATATAAAGAACCTTTATACCTCTTTACGATGATGTTAAATCATAAATGTACCAGATTTGATGATCGATGCCAATTGGACAAAAAAAAAGGTTTCCGTTCGCATTTTTGTTAAATGACATTTTACGACTGATTCTTGTTCGGGACATTAAAACAAAGAAATTTAGCCCGGATGCTTATTTTTACCCCTCCTAATTTTCCCAGGGTCAACCCCTCCCCTCCTGCAAACGTTTGTATCTCTTTATATCTATTGAGTCGCGAAAAAAGTTTTCAAACTAAAGTTGTTCCTCAACAACGGAGCTATAATTTCTTTCCTTACCAAAATTCATTTTGGAGCAACCGTTACATTTCAAATGTGGAAAACAGATTAAAGAAACTTCAAAATCATGTTTTTCACAATTTTGAAAAAAAAAAATTCAATTTCAGAGATACAGTGAAACATGTGATTACAAAAAGTATTTAGAATTAAATTTATTTTCCGAAGAGATACCTGAAAACTACCGCCTTCACTCCAGTAACACAACCCCTAACCCCCCCCCCTCAACTTCCAAATCTTTGGAGAAGAGAGGTAGGTCCACTCGCGATTTTCTCTTAAAAACTATTTTATGATTTACTGTTGTCCTAGATACTAAAAAAAAAACAAATTTACGCCGGATGCTTATTTTTACCCCTCTCACTTTTCCCTAGGTTCAAAACCTCAATATTTCAAACGTTTGTATCTCTTTATCCATTGAACCCACGAAAATTTTTTTTAGATAAAACTCGTTCCTCAATATCAGATCTACAATTTTAGTCCTCATCAAAATTCGTTTTGGAGCAACTTTTACGTTTCAAATTTGGAAAACATGTTGAAAAAACATCTAAATCATGTTTTTTATATTTTTGAAGGAAAAGATACAGTAAAACTTGTAGTTACAAAAAGTATTCAGAATTACATTTTTTTTTTCTCAAAAGCTACATGATGACTACCCCTTGCCCTCCACCTAAAACAACCCTAATCTGACGCCTTCTCCGCCTTCAAATCTCATACCAATAACACAGTAACATGGAATATCAATTAAAATTTGTGTCATTTCCTTCAATATCATTGATTCTTCTGAAAATTCAATTTTAAGCAGCCCTTCACTCGCCCCCCTCTCCCTCAAATTTGGAGGATATGATTTGAAAAACATCCGAATTATGTTTTTTTCAGATATTTAACGAAAAATTTCAGAGCTAAAGTAAACCTTACAATGTAAATAATCATTCAGAATTAAACTTCTTTTCTGACTGGTATATTTAGAGAAGGAGGGAGATGGGGGTCGTGTTTCTGCGGGAAAGGTAGTCGTCATTTAGCACTTCAGGAAATGAATTTAATTCTGAATCCTTTTTTTAATCACAAGTTCTACTATATCTATAAAACTTTCGTCAAAAATGAGGGAAAACATTATTTCGATTTTTTTTTGAAAACATATTTCTCAAATTTAAGGTGTGAAGGTGGCTTCAAAACGACTATTGATACAGACTGGAATTGTAGATCTGATTTTGAGGAACAACTTTTATTTGGAAAAATTTTTTGTGGGTGCAATAGATGAGGAGATGGAAGCGTTTGAAATATTGGGGATGGGCCCTGGGAAAAGGGGGTAATTAAAAAGTAAACATTCGGGCTAAATTAATTTCTTTTTAGTGTTTTAAACAAGAACCAATCATAAAATCGCTTTTAACAACAATAACGAAAAAGAATACCAATTCATACTCCACTACAAGTCTAGTAGACTCCCAAGTAATCTAATCGAAGCCTTTTCATCGAATAGTCCCAAGCTTTTATATTTTTCAGTCATACAATAATAAAAATCAGAAGATTTATGTTTCGATGTTACATGCACTAAATTTTTAACGATTTTTATACCTCATTCAGCCAGCATCATACGAGTTCCGTCATATCAGGAAAATTTTACTATTTACTTTTAATAAAAAAAATAATAAATTGAATACCGATAAATCTATTACTTACTTCTATTATCAAAGTACAAAGAAGAAAAAATACAAAATACTACTTATGAAAACCTAATAAGCCTATTCTCACCATTCGTTACGCCCGAGCAAGTTGTCCTTTCTCAATATATGTACATGGTTCCTTGTTTCTATTCATTTATCGGCAAACAAAATATCCAGATAAACATTGTAAATTAAAATACAATCAACAACAAGGTTGCTAATTTGTAAAATTTCCTAGAATTACTACTGCTGATTAACAAACTCTAGTCTTTGGTTGAATAGTCGATGATTATCAGTATAATTCGACGTTACATTGAAAATAATCGAATACGTTTTTGGTTTCATAATGTTTGTTTTCGGCACAGACATTCGCTTCATATTCAATTTCGAAATCCCTAAAAGATGAATAATTATAAAACCCTTACTAAATCTACATGCTAAATTTCTCTTCCCTAACTTAATTTTAGGGAATGATTGACACCGCACAAACGAGGAATAATTTTTCGATATTTTAAATAAAATAATTTTTGATCCTTTGCTAATTAGTTTGAAAACGAACAAGTTTTTAGTCCAGTTTTCGGTGTCGTATTGTCAATGAAAGTCAGGTTATTACAAATCATTGAGCTACAATTGTTGAGGTGGGGAGAGAGTATCAACGAAAACCACTTTGGAGCCCTAAAAGACCATTGAGATGATTTTTGGTCATCCCAGATATTTATTCATTTTTATTTATTTTCATTTTTCCTCAGAAATCAAAAATAATTTACTCGGTTCGATACACACCAAAATCGGTTAAACTTGGGTAGTGGGCTTAAATTGGCACAGGACGTGATTTATATGAGTGGGGATGGCTATGAGTCAAAATACAGCTGCACTCAAATTTAGGTGTGGAAAATGAGAAAATTGTTCCTCTTCCAACACAGCTGATAGAGAATCAAAAGTTGTATCACATATCCAAAAATTAGCTTTTTAGGCCAATTTTGAAGGGAGATGAAGGAACTTTACCCATTTTTGACCTTGAAACGAGTCAATTCCACGCATATCTCTATTCCAAATTCAGCTACAGGTTTGAAATTTGGCACTTAAGATTTTTTGTTCTGCACTTCTACTTTTTAGCTTCATTGCACCGCCTCTAAAAGTCCCAAAAAAGTAGTTTCTTTGGTAGGTTTTTCTTATTTTTTGATTTTGTTCAACGTGTATCTCCTCCCAAAGTTGAGCTAGGGCGTTGAAATTTGGTATACAGATTTGATAGGGATGCCAGAAGCACCTTTTTTAGGGGTTTCAGCAATTCACTTCCACATCTATCTGTACCTTTCGAAATTTTGTTATTTCATAAATGGAACAATTCACGTATTTACTGCATTATACAAAAATCAGGATTGCTGTGAAAGGGCGCGATGGGTCTGAAAAGTCGAAACCCTCGAAAAGCATATATATGGCCCCTCCAAAGTCAACATCCCAAATTTCAACTTCCTAGCTCAATTTGGAGGAAAGATTGGGAAGGAACAGCTTTTTTTCAAGGTCAAAAAAAGGAAAAACTCACATATCTTTCCTCCTAATTGACCTAAGAGGATGATTTTTGGGTATGTTATGCAACTTTGGACTGTCCATTGATTGCCTCAAAAAAGAACAACTTTTACAATTTTAGCCCCTCAGCATCCCTTCCTCTAAATTTGGACACAACTGAATTTTGACCCAAGGTCATCCCCCCCTTCAGAATACCAAGTTTGCAGCTAATCGAAGCCTATTTCTCAAATTTGATTAATTTTAATCAGTATCGAGCTGAGCAAATGATTTTTAGTTTCGGGCGGAAAAAATAAGTAAAATAAATATCTGACTTGGTCAAAAATGATCGTAATGGTCTTCCAGAAGCTCAAAACGGATTTTATTGATATCCCCCCTCCCCCCATAGACCGTAATAGCCTTGTTTTCACTAAAAATATGGCACAGAAAATCAGGTTAATAATTTTAATTTCAACGTACAATAAAATTCGGTACAAGGAGTTCGAAAATGCACTAATATGAGTTTCCTGAATCTTTCATTTTTGATATGCTTTACTCGGGCATTCAAGCTTTATTCCATCTTTCATTTCTAATAAAAGTAATAGAAAAATTCCTCTTAGGCGATAATTATACCCGTTCTGAGTGCGTCTATATCCATTCTTTTTGCCATAAGTCGACAGATTGCAATAATTTGCCCGAAAATTTACTTTTTTGCCAGTACAATAGAATACGAAGGGACTGAAAAATCAGCCCTTTTGAAAAGTACTTCGTGGACTCTTATATTCAGGAAATATATCAAATTCAAGCTGTAGAGCGAAATTCCATTGATTTTCAAAGTCTAAATGAAAGATGGAAAGTACCTCGCCCCCTCTCCTTCCGTTCCACTTCAATCTCACCAGTTCAGGAATTTCTACTCATAAAATGGCAATAAGAAAATCAGACTCAAAAGTGCAAATGGATTCTATGAATATAGCTAGAAAAAGTACAGATAATACAAATCAAACTCTACAAAACCGGAAGTGTAACTCATCACCTAAGAAATAGTAATTATTATTGCATCATACGATAGTAAACATTAGGCATCTGGGCACATTCGTCACGTATGAAGTGATACGCGTCATTTTTGGTAAGAGTTTTATTTGATAAGAGAAATACCCATACAAATTCAACGTACACTAATGCATATTACATTAAACTGCGTAGAATTCCTCTGTAATTATTATCGCATACGCATCACGGTCACTACGGCTATATTTCGTGTACAGCGTTCACGTCACGTGTCGCACAGGTCGATGGATAATTTCCAAAACAACTACGTAGTACGTAGATTATATACAAAGGCTGTCTACAGTTATACTCCAGAGGCTCATATTACAACCATCTAGGGGTAAAAGTTGGAGAGACGCAGAGATTACAGCCAGCCAGGCTTTCCTCGCACCTTTGATCTGCAAGTATTCCATACCAATAAGTGTGGTTTTTGTGGCGAACGTACGACCATGAAGGCGACACAAAACTTGGCGCGAAATATACTACAAATAAATACTCATAGATATTTGATACGAGTACGACAATATCACGTAGCACGAAATACCTAACTCAAAACGTCTCGAGTGTGCCAGCGTCACATCTCAACTTCTGAGATTTTTGTCAAAACATCTGAGCTGACTGACGATAACATATACGTACAAATACGAGATAATTGGCTAGAAGATACGTACAATAGGTACGTCGGTGCATTGTACATAAGTTCGTGGTTGAATTAAAAAGGTAAAAACTCGAACGAGCATTATACGTAAAAACAACAACACATCCAGCACAGCACGATGCTATTTTAATGTACGTAGCAATCGAAGTTTCTGCTCGTGTCGACGTAGTTTTCTTCAATCAAAGGTAAACGTACTGTACAATCGAGTGGTCAGTGGTCAGCTAAAAGGCATCTGGCGGAGATGGAATTCAGTAACGTCTCGCATCTCGATGGCTCAATTAACGCACAATAAAACGCAGCAGTATCCACGCCGCTTGTTGTCGTATCTGTGACGGCGACGCTGACCACGTTTAGATAAATTTAACCTCGGCGACGGCGTCGCGCCGTGTTATTTTCATCTTTCAACCATTCAAGGATCTTCTCCGGTCGCAGCTGTTTTCGCGTGTTTAATTTGTTTGTTTGCGCGACCGCGAATGTAGACGCGCGCGTTTTAGAGGACGTTATGATTTGAGCGAGCCATGTCTGATGTTATTTTCATCTCTCTACTTGCATCCCCCCCTCCATTATCACCCTGCGCAGCATATCTTGTTCGAATTTCCATTCGTGTACCGTAACGTGACACGTGATCACTTTTTAATATTTTGGCTCGGCAAAGGCCACGGTTGACATTTTACTCGCGCGTCTCGCAGTCGTACACCCAACCTATTATAGCTTTTCTCAGTAGGAGTAATTTGGTCAAAACGCTTGCTCGTATTGTTGACCTTATTCGAAGAGGGGTTGTAGTCGGCCTTCGATGCCGATGGCTGTGTTTTTCCACAATGAATTTACAATATTGTTTCGCGCCCCGTTCAATGTAAAGGGACGCGAACGTACAATATGTGCGATCGTAAAAATAAGAACACGTGCGAGTCTCCCGAGAGACCGCTGCAATTGTGAAAGATCGTTGACCCTTTTGGCCAGCGCTGCGCCGCGATGCGATGGTGTCATACGAGATTTTACGATTTTTCGATAATAGGTATACCACAGTGTACATACGATAGTACTATATCGAGTATATCGTATACTACACTATCAGCATAAACATAAATATGTCGACGAATACAGGCATCAAATCAAACGGACCATAATGGTGAAGGGTTTTGCGGCTTACTTGGTAATTGAATACCTACCCAGCGATAAGACGTAGGGTAACGAAAAAAAGGGGAATTTTACGTGTACGTATTTCAAGTGAATTGAAAATCTGAGATCTGATCGCCATAAAGAAAGAAAAAGCCAAAAATAGCAATATAAAAAAAATCAAATATTTTACACTCGTAGTTTTTTGATTATCAATGCGATCGATAAGTTTATTAAAACTCTTCGAGAACAAACAATAGTTTTTTCACTTCTTAAGAAAACCCCACACAGTTTCAGACAAATTGCCATTACCATGTGGCATGAGATACCACTATGTTTATTTTTTTTTCTTCTTCTCTCTCTCTTTCTCTTTCCTTCTATTTTTTGGCATTAATCTTTCGATCTCTTTTCTTCTTCTTTTTTTTTTTTTCATTCAAAATTATCGGTTCAAAATCCATTGTTAAAAATTATCTCTTCCCCTACCAGCCCCCTCCCTTATGTATATTTTCACTGACATTTATATTTTTTTTTTCTCATTCACTCTCTCTTGTAATACGAAGCCGTTAAGTTTTCAAAATATAGTTTTCGGTTCCGTTACGTGATTTTTTTTATATATATTTTTTTTTACTTCGAAATGAGTGGCTAAAAAGTTAGACTGTGAGGCCAGCTGGTCAGCTGCCCGGGAATGCCCTTTAATACGTAAGTTATGAATAATTAAGATGTCGAACTTAGATATGGTCGCTTTGACGACCCAAAATTATAAATTCCTGATTTTCTAAATTATCCTTTTCTATAGATTAAAGTTTTTTTTTTCTCTCAAAATTCAAAATTTTCACCTTCGTGGGATAAAATTTTTTATTTCGAATATTTTCTTTTCGCAGAATTTAAAATCATCTAAATTCGAGATAAATGGCTATGACCATGTTTCCAATTTCGACTTGTA
>FIZR01027420.1:0-27492 GCA_900060175.1 Ferrisia virgata | reverse complement strand
GGCTGCAATCGATTCCCCGTTGAATTTTACATAAGGATTTGTATCTATCTCATTTTTTTCAAAAATGGAGTTGGTGCGTTTTGATATAACGCTCCTCAAATATATTCATGATGAAATTTACTCTTACTGATCTGTGACGAACATGAACGATATTGTCATTTTGAAGAAGATAAATATGATAAAAATACTAATGAAGTTGGTCAAGTAAGATGTGACTATTAAGAAACTGGCTGATATGAGTAGGCTGGCACACATCGTGAATTTATGCGCCTGTGAATAAGCAGATAATGTATTAAAGGTTTGAAATATTATTCTCATTTGTGATTGTGAAAACTGTGTAATTTTTTTTAGCATTTGATTTTCTATGCGAAGAAAATTTTCTTTTTAAATATGAATTTTATTGCGTTAATCAAAAGCACCAATAAAAGTAAAAAGAAAATGTTACCTATGTAAAAAAAACTTTTTTAACTAAAATTGAAAGAAGTATGAAGTATGGAATGTTGATTTTTTTTCTGCATATTTTTCTATAAGGGAAATTTCTCTCACCGAGAGTCAAAATTTACCACCCTTGATGGACTGTACATATCTTTTAGAGTAATTTTAGTTATTTACAAAAAGTTGAAAAAATTAAAACAATTTAAATCACATGTAAAAAGTTTTCAATTTTTCGAATCAACATAGTTCTGCAAATATTTATAAATTTCCTTGAAATTATTTGGTGATAGGTACTTGAGGCCTTCCCATGCCATCTATCTACTCCTATGTTTAGGGGACATGCTAAAGTACAAAAATTCTGTAAGATGACGTCAGACGAATATGAAGATACGTTTTAATTTCTCATGTCTCCATATTTATCTTTGACACCTTTCCTCGCTCATCTTATTGCTTTAAAATTCCTAAATTTTGTTAAGAACCTGGTTTTTCTTGAAATTTTTGGTTATTTCATCTCATAGTAGATCAGAAAAAATCTAAAATTATTTTTTCACGATTCTTTCCTTCGCTAGGATCATTTCTAATTTTTAGCCTGATTTTCAATGCCGTATTGTCAATGAAAACCAGGCTATTACAGTATATCGACCAACCGCGGTTGGAAGGAGGGGGGCACCAACAGAATCCGTTTTGGGGTCCTAGAAGGCCACTGAGACAGTTTTTGGCCATGCCAAATATTTACTTTTATTTTATTTTGTTATTTTTTCCCCCAAAATTAAAATCATTTATTATACTTGATACTGACCAAAATCGCTCCAATTCGGTCATTCGGCTCAGTTTGAGGACAGATTAGATACGTATGAGTGGGGATGACCTTGGGTCAAAATTCATTTTTGCCCCATTTTTGGAGAAAGGGTTGCTGAGAGGCTAAAACACAAAAATTGTTTCTTTTTAAGTCAATCGATAGAAAATTTATAGTTGTATAAAATATCCAAAAATCAACTTTCTAGGTCAATTAGGAGGGGAAATATGAGGGGTTTTCCCCTTTTTAACCTTGAAAAAGGACTGTTTCTCCCCCATCTTCCCACCAAAATGAACTAGGAAATTGAAATTTTGTATATACGTTCAACAGAGGCCCTAGATATGCCTTTTGGGAATTCCAACTTTTCAGCTTCATTTTAACCTTTCACAGCCCCAAAAGTGTGGTTTTTTGGTCAGGTTTTCTCATTTTTCTCGTTTTTTGAATTTGTTCTTCGCATAATTCTCCTGTAAATAGAGCTAAGGAGTTGAAATTTGAGATGTGTATTTTGGGCGTTTTGACTTTTCAGCCCCAGCACACCCCCTCACAGCCCCAAATTTGTGGTGTTTTGATCGGCTTTTCCTATTTTTCGAGTTTGTTCCTCGCATACCTTCCCTCCAAATTGGCTGAAAAAGCATCTTAAAGTGATGATTTTTTTTTCTTTTATAACATATATTTACCGGACTATAAAGATCAAATAATGCATCCCCTACACCTTCACATCTTTCAACGCCATTTTTTCATTTATAAGCTACAATTTTTGTCATTATTATTGTTCCCTTTTCTAAATTTTGAATGCTACAATTTTTATCAAAAGACATTGGCATGTTTTCTGTTCAAAGCTGTCCACGAAAATGCGTAAGGGGTAATGAAAAAAGTTGAAAACCGACGTGAAAAAAGTCTCGACTCCCTCTTGCCCCCACTCTTATTGTTTCAAACTTTCAAAATTTTCATTAAAATCGAAATTTTTGGGAGCGATGCGTTGCAGTGAACCACAAAAGACAGAAAAAACTTTTTGTAATGTTTTCTGCCTCATTTTCCCAGTATATTTTCATTCTGATTCTCTGCGTTGTATTGTCAATGAAAAGCAAATTGATACAGACCATCAACTCACACGAAATGAGGGGGAGAGGGGGATATCAAAAAATCCACTTTGAGGTCTCAGAAGATCATTAAAACCATTTTTGGTCGATTCAGATATTTATTTCTCTTCATTTTTTAACCAATGATCACTTACATCAGTCGATACTGAACTGAATTTTGACTCAAGATCATCATCATATTGAGCCAATTGACTGAATTTAAGCGACTTTGGTCAGTATTGAGCAGAGTAAATGATTTTAATATTCGGGAAAAAAATAATAAAATAAAATAAAAATCTTATACGGTGCTTAGCAATTTACGTTGAACAATTCAGAAGCTATTACAAAATTTTAGAAAATTAGATTATTTTCAAATTTTGAATTTTTAAAGCAATTTTGAAGCAGAGTGTTCAAGGATTAAATCGGGTACATCAAATTTTTGTCATGCTCATTTAACTTAATTAGCAAAATTTTCAACTAACTCCCTCCTCCTTCTGTCAAAATTCCCATCGGACGTAGTGACGGTTTGAAAATATTTACTAAGAAAGGTGATTTTATTGTGCACTAAATTTGCAGAATTTTTTGAAATTACTCAATTTTTGAAATATTATGATTCCATTAATCTATTAATTTTTCTATAACTATTTCGTTTTATGGCTATTAATATGACAAATAAAAATCTCACATATGTAGGGCTCAAAATTTTTCCATTTATCCCCATATCAATTATATACCCACTCAAGGGTATGGTTAATATGCCAGCAAAATTAGGCACAGCTGATAAGTACCCAACTTTGTCAATTTTGGCTCCAGTGGCATCTGAAAGAATTATGATTCTGCATTAAAATAATAGTTGAAGAAAATTTTCAACATTCAAATTGATCCATGAGTACGAATATACCTTTGATATACAACGGAAAGCACTGAACCATTAAATTATACCCCCATCCGTAGGCGAACTTCCCCATAAATAAAAACCATACAGGACGCGATGTTAGTAAACTCTTCCAGGGGTATGGCTTCTATAAAGAAAAATCACTCAGCGCATGAAACAACTTCGAGAACATTTTTTTTTAATTCACCTGATTTTGACGAGGTTTCCAAATACGTGTGAGAAATTTTCTGTCAGCGTTACTGGGAGAAGGATCATTTGAAGCTAGCATTATCCAAAAGCAGAACCATATCAAACTAAGAGTTCCTGTGCAAATTTACTTTTACTGATTAATTATTTCGTTTAAAATGTTAAAATTTGAAATAACCCACCTGTGACATAAAAAACAGCTGGCCAGCCGTACATCTTGGCAACATAACCGCACAATGGAAGTGCAGCTGCTACTCCGATATGTACTCCACTGAAGGCCAGCGATACCATTTTCGATCTCTCTTCTGGTTTGGTCCATCGGGCACAGATGTCTGCTGTGCTGGTGTAACAAAGTCCCTGATAAGAAATATATTGTTATGGTTTTTTGAAATTAAGTTGAAGATATTTGTTTATTTCACTTTGTAAGTCTTACTTCGGCTACACCTTCCATAATTCGACAGAATGCGAACCAGTAAAAATTCAGGTACAGATTGATCGGTGTAAGTATAGTGAAAACAGCTGTTACGAATATTCCTGCACCGAATGTACTTACTCCTCCGAATTTGGTCGCCAAGTAGCCTCCTACAGGGCTAGTGATGAGGTATCCGTAAAAAAATAAACTCAATACGACACCTTTGGTTTTAGAATCCCAGTCGAATTCTGGTTTCTGGAACGAATAGGAAGTTATTCCGAGTCCGAGGCAGAAGGTTGGAAAAATTAAAACCTTACTTGCACTATTGTTTGATTATCAACGACTATCGTTCTATCAGAAGTCATAGCTACTAAAGCTACATTCAGATTCACTCTCATACTGAATACATTAATGAGCCCGAAAAATAACAATAATATGATAACGTAACGTTTTGGGAACCGTGATAATTTCTGGAATGTCTCACTTTAAAAAAATCAACACATTATACCGATTGTTACCCATTAATCTCCTTTTCCTTATATCATTGGTAGGTCAACTCACAAGACTAACATGTATAATGATTAGCATACCTGAAAAATCGAAGGGCTGATATGCTATTTTCAAAATTTCATATTTCCCCAAAACCTGTCGCTCACATTACAAACTTATAGGATAAAACTAATTATGGCAGAAATCTGCTGTTTACTCTAAAACACAGTATATACTCTCAAGTATGTGTGGCATAAAAACCGAGAGTGGGGATGAAGTGGTTTGTAAAATATGACAAAATAAATACCAAAAAACATGACCAAAAGTTTGTAACTCTTTAGTTTTTGGTCAATAACTTTTGAAAAAGCTATGATGAGTACCTCATTAAAAAATTTTAAAATGAAGAAGAGAGCACTCTCAAGTCAATGATGGGGTGGTAACCCCGAGGATTGCATTTATACAGAGAAAAAAAATATTAGTTAAAGAAAAAAAATGCGTCATTTCTGCACAAAAATTGAAACATTATTTATTCTAATTAGTCTGATTTTCGAAATCATATTGTCAATGAAAACTAGGCCGCTTTGGGGTGTTAAAAGACCATCAAGACAATTTTTGGCCGCGCCAGATATTTATTTTTATTTTTTATCTTTATTTTTATCCCGAACATTAAAATCATTTCCTTGCATAATAGTGACCAAAATCGCTTTAATTCGGTCAATCGGGTTAGTTTGGTAGCGGATTAGATATATATGAGTGGGGATGACCTTGGGTCAAAATTCAGTTTTACCCCATTTTGGAAGAGGGGGCTGTGGGGACTGCAACACAAAAATTTTTCCTTTTCAAGTCAATCGATAGATAATCCAAAGTTGCATAAAATATCCGAAAAGCAACCTCTTGGGTCAATTACGAAGGAAGATATGAGGGTTTTCCATATTTTTGACCTTGAAAAAGGGGATGTGCCTCCCCTATCTCCCCACCAAATGTGTGTTTTATGGGAGTCCCGACTTTTCAGCTCCATTGCACCCCCTCTCAGTCCCAAAAATGTGGTTTTTGGCCAGGTTTTCGTATTTTTGGAGCTCTTTGAGTTTGTTCCTCGCACAACTTCCCTCCAAATTAGGCTAGGAACTTGAAATTAGGTAAGTACATTTAGTAAGGACCCTAGATGTGCTTTTTGAAGTCTCAACTTTTCAGCCTCATTAAACTCCCTCATAGCCTCAAAAATGCGGTTTTTGATCGGTTTTACTTCTTTTTTGAGTTTGTTTCATGAGTGAGAGACTATGGTGAAAAAATGAAGAGTGTGGACGAAAAGGTTTGCAAACTGTAATGATATAAGTGTAAAAAAATTGGTTTGAAAATTTTCTTTTTTTTCATATTTTTGGGGTTGTCTGCTGAAAAAACTACACTGAGCTTTCTACCAAAAAACTTCAAAATTTTTAGCAATCTACTCTCACTCCATAGCCTGGACAAAATCTCTGAAGGAACTTTCTCAAAGTGGGAAAAAAAATATTTAATGTTGTATGAAAAATCATTTACTTTCAAGAAAAAATTGATAAATTTCAAGCTTTTATATTTTTTTCTCCATTATGTAGCAATCCCCCTCCTCTCCCCACTACATGGTCTTTGCAAAAACCTTGAGAGTGGATTTTTATGGTAATTAAATTTTTTTCTATGAATTTTCAAAGTGAGCGGTAGATTTAGACGAAGTTGACATATCATTGGTAGAAGCGAAGGGAGGTTAATGTGAAACACCCTGTAGAGGTTCGTTTCATGAAAGTCCAGGTACGTTTATTATAGATTAAATTCATAGCTACCAACTTCGTTATCTCTTCGGTACACTTATCCTCTTCCTCATTGAAGCCCAACTTGGTCATTTGATACTGACCACTGATTTTCGTTTGGTTCATTTTGAATTGTTTTTAAAATGAAAAAACAACAGCACGAAGTCGTTTCAAAACTAGGCCATAACAATTCATTCCTTTGAACAGCAATTAACTTCACCAGTAGAAAAATTCCTTGTAAATATTTCGTGTACAAGTGGTAGATCTAAGTACCTTGAATACGTCAATGGTGATAATTTTCATGTCTTTAGTGGGAACTTTCCTTGTTCCTATCTATGTAGCGTGGCCGCTTGCCAGTCACATGGTAGACCATTGTATCTCATTCCGACGTTAAAAATATATTTTTTTAACCATAAATCATTCTCTTGATGGCATTATAGTTGGAAAAATTGAATATTTTTATGTACAAGTAGATAACGAGCTAGCAAAATTAATAACGATGAAAAATTGACAAACTGAAATGACTCAACTTTCTGACGAGTGTAAAAAAAAAAGAGTATTGAAATACAATGTTTTTTGACCCTGATCTTGGTAAAATAAACGAGATACACGAACTTTTCCGTTTGTGAAATAATAAATTGTAGCACTCCGCGATATTTTTTCTTGATCAGTAGTTGTATATTCACTGCTTCTCAACACATTTCAACTTGAAATCTTAAAATCAACCAGGATCAAAGTCAACTAATTTCCCTCAACATTTGGTCTTAGGACTGTATGTTAAAATCTTAAAGATAGAGGTTTCCTCAATATTTCAACATAAAATCATAAAATCAATCGGGGTCAAAGTCAACTTAATTTTTCACTACATTTCAACTTGAATTCTTAAAATCAATACAGGATCAAGCTCAACTAATGGCAGGTTAACGGATGACGAAATTTCAACATAAAATCATAAAAAAATTCAAGGTCAAGATCCACTACTGATGGGTCAACTTCAAGCATTTCTAATTTCCCTCAACATTTCAACTAAAAATCATGAAATCAATCCTTCATGAAATAAGTCCACTGATGTCACATCTCTAATTTTTCTCAGTATTTCTACTTAAAATCATAAAATAAGTCTACTAATGTCATTCGAGGTCATAAAAATCTGTCCACTGATATCAGTCCAAAAATGACGTCACACTGTTGATGATCCACTAATGCTATCTAATGATGACAGTCAACTGTTGATGGTCAATTGTTGACGAATTTTTCAGAATGCGCTCTTGAACTTCTTTCGATGTTAGCAAAAGAACAAAAGAAAAAAAGAAAACTAAATAAAGACAAAAAAATAAAAAAAAAATGAAATATCTGACATGGCTAAAAATGGTCTCAATGGCTTTTTCGGACCCCAAAAGCGATTTTTTCTCACTCCTTCCTTCATCCGTTCCGCAATGATAAAAAATTGAATTAAAAATCATTTTTAAAAATTTATTAAATTCCTTATTGCAACATTGAAAAATATCACATCACATTCATAGAATGTTCCAATGGGATGAAAATAAATATTCAAGAATTTTTCAGCCATTAAATGGTAGACTAAAGTTGTTTTCGGGAATTTGACGTTTGTAAAGTATAGATAAAAATTTATCCGTTTAAGAAATCCTGAAAGGTTATAAAATTGAAAGTAAGATATTTTGGAATTAATATACATATTTTCATTATGGTTTAATTTGTACTTACATGGTCCTTCTTTATGGATAGGTCTACCAATCCAATAAGTATCTGATCTGTCGGAAATTTTTTTGAACACAATTGAAATGAACATATCTTGATTTTATTAGTTCACAGGTTCCTTCGATGGTGTATCTGACCACGATTGAAGTTCACTTGATGAAAATAGCCCGAAAATTATCGACGCAGTAATACTCACCGCAGCACCTATCATGAAAAATTTATTCCATTGTGTCATGCTCTGCGTAACAAAATAAACCGTAACAGGTATCGTTTTAATGTGCATCTAATAGTATACCTATCCCCTTTGAGATATTTAGAATTTTTGTAAGACTCACATGATCAGTTACAATGAATCCGAAAAATGTTGGCGATAATATGTTAGCCAATGAGAATCCGAATGCAGTTACACCGCATATTCCGCTGCAATATTCTGGCGATAAGTACAGTGGTACTAGTCTGTAAAAAAAAAGTATAAATTATCAGAAACCACTTGATATAAAAGAATCAAACAAAAAGAAGAACAACATCAGGAATATATGTTCATTCTTACTGAGCTACGATGTATGTAAAAGATACTGTCATTTTGAATAAGATGAATACAATGAAAATGGGAACGAAGTCGTTTAAGTGGGCGGTTATTATCAGAAAACTGGAAGATATTAGTAAGCTCGCACACATAGCAAATTTATGTGCCTGTAAAAACATACAAAACTAGGTAATTTTATGATCTACAAATAAAAAATTTTGATTGCAATTTTTCTACCCTGCCAGTGATGCCATGCAATTAAGAAAACACCTTAGCACAGATATGTAAAACAGTCAAATGCGAGTTCAAAAATAATGCTCGAAGCCCACTTTTTTTATGTAGGTACTAGGCAGCACTGTACAGGCATTTAAAAATTTAAAAGTTTTGATTCTATCACCAATGCAAGTAAAGGACCACGTAGAAAAGAATCTTTTCTACAGAATTTGTCACATACAAGTTTTGTCCATCTCCATTATTGAAGGGGCAGCATTCACTTGAAGTTCATAAACTCCTTCAAATAATCGAGGTATGCAAATTTTATATACAAACAAATTCAAAAGTTTCAATGGGGATTCAATCAAAAGGTAACAGTTGTCACAACCATACTATGCAACAACATGCGCCATTGATCACAGTCCTGTGCCTTCTTTGCTGCCAACGTGACCGATCCCATTTGTGCTTTTATTGCATCGACCAATCAGATACTTTACCAAAGAGAATGTCCTTTTCTAGATTCTCCTCATCCACTTCTCGCATAGAACTCTCAGCCAACATTCTTATCCAGACCCATCTATTAAAGGCATCTATTCTTCTTTTGTCATTTGCCTTCAATGTCCATGGTTCTGCCTCATACAAAATGAAAAGAAACACAAGGGTTCTGATTAACCTCTTTGTAGTTTCCTTAGGTATCTTCTGATTACATGTGACATTCCATAGTCTTATCATTACTGATTATCCCAAAGCAATTCGGCGATGTATTTCTGCTAAAGATCCACCATTGGCCTCTATAGTAGGGCTCAAGTACACAAAGCTGTCAACCGTCTCTTATTCTTTCAGGACATCAAACTCTGGAGGACATCCAGCCCAATCTATAACTACAACTTTAGTCTTTGAAGCATCGATACAAAGACCCAGTTCTTCATTCACTATTTTTACTCCATTGAATACCTCCACCAACTCCACTTAATCTGCTGCAACCACAGTAGTGTCGTCTGCATATCTGAGATTTGAGATTTTTCTGCCACCAACTGAAACTCCTGTATTCCAGTCTTCGAGTGCCCATCCCATGATACATTCACCATGTATATTAAAGAGCTGGAGGGACATTATGCATCCTTGTCGCACTCCACTTTCTGTCCAAAAGGTACTAGATTCTTCACCACCAGTCTTCACCAACATCAAGTTGCACTCTTACAACAATTTTACTAGTTCCACAATGTGAGCAGGAACACCCATTTCCTTTAGTATCTCGTACAGCAGCCTTTTCTAGTTCATACAGTCGAAGGCTTTAGCATAATCTATAAAGCATAATACATCGGGTTTGTTAAATTCTCTAAATGTTCAAAATAATCCAAAAAAAATTATGTTTTAATTTTTAGAATTTTTTGTAAAAAATTTTCTCAATGAATGAATCATGAATCACCGAATGAAAAACTATATACAGGATGTCTTATCATTCCTGGAACCCATCGCTTCTTCCCTCTTCCCAGAATGTTTTCAATACAAATTGGCAACATTTACAATAGATTACTGTGTGTAGTGTTACCAACCTATGCTTAAAAATATGCAGGTGGATTCCTAGTAGATATTCTACTAGACATCCTATAACTACACGAATGGTTCGGAAGGTAGGCCACTTAATTTTCGAGTAGATAAAGTTGGTCTTACATATGTCGGAGTTAGTATTTTTCTGTTTATCAGCTCATCGATTATAAATCCGCTCAAGGGTATTGTAAGCATCCCAGCAAAATTCGGAGCAGCAGATAACAATCCAACGTCATCTATTCTAGCTCTTGTTGCGTCTGAAATGCGCAAAATTTTGGTAAAAAATATGTATCCATTTTAAAAAAAATTGGTATTTTAAAGAAGATAAAAAATCTGCTATTACAACTCTGTATCGATATTGAGTTATGCATAAACGTAATTTGTAACTCCACCTTTTATATACATCGGAAAACATTGTACCATCAAATTGAACCCCCATCCGTAGGCAAACTTCCCCGCAAATACGACCCACACAAAACGGGAAGTCAAGATGTTTTTCCAAGGGTAAGGTTTCTGTTGATAATCGAGCAAGAAAAATTCATTCTCAATTAATCACTACATTCTAACTGTAATTAAAGTACTTAGAAGTATTGTACTTGATTTTGACGGGGTTTCCAAACTCGTGCGAGAAACTTTTGATCAGACTTGGTGGTAGATGGATCATTGGTAGCTAACATAATCCAGAAACAGAACCATACTAAACTAAGACTACCTAAAATGAATACGTATGAATGTGAAATATAAATTACAAATCATTCCTTTATTGCAATGTTAATCATTTGAACTGAAGTTACTCGCCTGTCACATAGAAAATAGCTGGCCAGCCATAAATTCTAGCAATGTAACCACATAATGGAAACGCAGCTGTTATACCTACAGGTTCGCCACTAAATGTAAACGACACCATTTTCGATCTTTCTTCTGGTTTAGTCCATCGTGCGCATATATCTGCTGTGCTGGTGTAACAAAGTGCCTGACAAATATGTAGTTTCATTATGTGTCTTTGAGAGTGAAGATAATTAGCAAAGTTGTACCCGTACAGGGTGTTTCGTCTTGATACTGCTTCCTTCATACCACAAACAGATCAACTCAAGTTGGATGTATGTGTAATGTTTTGCCAATCTTAATCATTGCAGGGGCAAAGATACGTGGCTTTGAGTTCTTTTTTCTAAAAATCTGAGATCATATTCAAGAATGGCTATCTTTTTAACAAAATTGCTAATAATGTCCGGTTAGTGCCAAAATGTAACGTATATGATGCAGTATTTTTAGTAAGAAAAAATTAAAAGCGAAGGTTAAATGATAATGTTGCAAAAAAATTACAAATTGTTGCCCCCCACTTTCAAAAAAAAACTCACAAGTATCCATTTAGATAATTTTTCTTAAAACAATAAAGTGTCCCTAGCGTGAGTCGTTTTATTTATTGTCTTTTTTTTAAAAATAGAAACGTAATAGAGCACAATATTTGTGGGGCGCGGTCAAAAGAACATCGTAAAAATTTCAGCTCTCTATCCTTTGTAAAAATTTCAACTCTGCGTTAAAATGGTTAAAAATTTTAAAAATATTCAAAAAAAGTCTTTAAATAAAATTTTTTTCAATTTTTGAACAGTTTTAGAGCCGGATTGAAATGTTAGCTAGGTATTAGAGACTGAAATTTTTACCATGTGCTTTTGACCCCACTCCACAAATATTGAGCCTTATTATGTTTCGATTTTCAAAAAAAAAGACAAAAACGACCCACTCTGGTACTACTTTCCCCTCCCCTCTCTTTGACTCGATGATATTTTATCCAACTTTTTTAAAAATTTTGGAAACGAATATCATCATACACTTTTTTCTTCTTCAGAAAAAACCACATATTCAGGGCAGAGAGGAGGTGCAATATGGCTGAAAAGTTGAGACTCCAAAAATGCACATCTAGGGCCCCTGCTAAATGTATATACCTAATTTCAAGTTCCTAGCCCAATTTGGAGGGGAGTTATGCAAGGAACAAAATCAAAAAATACGAAAAAACGACCAAAAAACCAGGTTTTTGGTACTGTGAGGGGGTGAAATGAGGCTGAGAAGTGGAGACCTTCAAAACACACATTTCAAGACCCTACTAATGTACCTACCTAATTTCAACTTCTTAGCTCAATTTGGTGGGAAGGTGAAGGGGAAACAGCCTTTTTTCAAGGTCAAAAAGAGGAACAACTCTCATATCTCCCCTTCTAATTGACCTAGGAGATTGACTTTTGGATAAGTTGTACGACTTTTGATTCTCTATGGATTGATTTAAAAAGAAAAATTTGTGAGTTTTTTGCCTTCCTGCACCCCCCCCCCCCATGAGAAAATACTAAATTCTTACCGATGGTCATCCCCACTCATGTATATCTAGTCCACCGCCAAACACTGAGCTAATTGACTGAATTGGAGTGATTTTGGTCAGTATTGAGCAGAGTAAATGATTTCAGTGTTTGGGGGGGGGGATAAAAAATAAGTAAAAAATAAATATGTGACGTGGCTAAGAATTGTCTTAATGGTCTTATAGGACCCAAAACAAATTTTGTTGAAATTCCTGTCTCACCTGCCGTTGGTCGATAGACTGAAGTAGCCTGGTTTTCATTTACAATATAACACAGAAAATCAGATTTAAAAAAAATGAAAAAAAAAGTATCACCTTTACCCTTATTTTCATGTTTATAGTGTGCATGGTTTTTCTTGAACAGTGGTAGGGGTATGGGTAGATATTGGAGTGAATTCCCCCTGTCATGATTAGGATAGGCAAAACATTATACATGGGTTGAACTTGAGTTTCTCTCCTTGTGATTTGAAGGAAGTGGTATCTAAGCGAAACACGCTGTATATTTTATCGTAAGCCATCTTACCTCGGCTACACCTTCCATAATTCTGCAAAATGCGAACCAATAAAAATTCAAGTATAGATTGATCGGTGTAAGAATTGTAAAAATAGCTGTTACAAATATGCCTACACCAAATGTACTAACGCCTCCGTACTTTGTCGCCAAATATCCACCCAAAGGTATGGTGACCATGTATCCGTAAAAAAATAAACTCAATACAATACCTTTTGTTTTAGAATCCCAGTCAAATTCTGGTTTCTATAGGTATCAATTAAAATAGACAATGGAGAAACTCATCGATTCTATACCTAATAATACGAAATGAGCATCTTACTTGCACTATTGTTTGGTTGTCATCTTCTATGGTTTTATTAGAAGTCATCTCAACCAAAGCTACATTCAAATTTACTCTCATACTGAACACATTACAGAGTCCAAAAAATAGCAGTAATATGATAACGTAACGTTTTGGAAAACATGATTTCTCAACATCTTCACTTGAAGAAAAAAAAAAATCAACCTGTTACATGATGAACGCAGAATCGTTCTTTGAAAGCCCATAAACGTGAATTTCTAATGAAATATATACAAACTTTCTTATCTTTTCAATGAAATGGTCTTGGTCTGGGTTATAGCTCATCCTGGTCATTTGGTATTGATCATTTTTGGGCGTTTTGTTCATTTTGATTTTTTTTCGTTTTGTGGTTAATATATGCAGCTTATATAATATACTTTCATTCGAACAACAAACACGGCTAAAAGTTGTTTCGAAACTTGAGTATCATAATTTACTTTTTAAAGTTGCAATAAATTTGAATATAACATTTTTCGTGCTCACTGAGACCGTAAACTCGCCAATGTTGATAAACTTTATCTATTGTAGCCTTGTGCGCATGTGCCATGTACCTACCCGTCTGCGCATTACGATCTCTGGTGAGTCACATGAAACGCCGCTATACTTTTTTACTACAAAATGAATTTGAAGTTTTTTCAACAATTAGATAAGAATTAAAACGCCAAAGTGATATTAAAACATTGTGTAATGAGTACAAAAGTCATTAAAAAAAATTATGGAACTAGAACAGTTTGAAATATAAAGAAAAATTATCGCTTAGTATTTACCGATTGGTATTAAAGAATAAAAAAAATTATTACATAATTAGCTTTTTTAATTTGTAACGAATGAATGAATTTTCAGAATTTTTCAGCTTTCAAATAAAGGCTAAAATTGCTTGTTTGAGTCGAATGAGTGAACTGGGTTCGTCACAATGAGAAAAATGTGATTTTTCTCTCTTCCTTGTTATTCTTCTTCGTTTCACCGCAATCATGCACTTCTTTCAACTTGCATAACAAACTCAACAATGATTGGAATGTTCATTCGATTTTTTTTTCATTTTATTAAGTAAGTCTTTATGATATTTAGTCATCATTTTCTGTGCTTGTTGTTTGGTTCGTACATTCCTCGTTAGAATTGTAATCAGCCCAAGAGAGTCGGTCACCAGAAACGAATTTTATGTACAATAACGCCGCACAGAGGTACATGCTGGTTAGGATCTCGAAACAAATTTTCCATTGAGAAAGACTCTGAAAAAAATGGTGAATAATGAATTCAAGAAACTGAACGATGAATCTAAAATTTTAACATGATAATGGAGTTTACTTGAGATGTTACGATGCGTCCTATTGCCAGTGGGACAACAACACCAGCGCTAATGGCGAACATGTTCACGATGGATATCATAAAAGCGGTGTATTTTGGGGAAACATCGAGGAACAGAACACTTCAATGAAATTGTAATCAGTATTTAAAAAAAATGATTGAGAAACGATAACATTTTTGTAATTTGAAAAAAAATGCATTTTTCTATCTAAGGGAGCAAAACACTACTTTGCTTTCTCTGGCGAATCGCTCAAGTGCTCGGTGTTGATTTGCACCTAAAGTGTATATTTACACCCAAGTGTTTATTTCCACCAAAAATAGTTCATTTGCTCCCAGGATTCTTATTTCGCTCCCAAAAGTGTTCATTTTCACCCATAAGTTTTCATTTGCCCCCAAAGGTGTTAATTTGCACCTAAAATATATATTTACACCCAGAAGTGTGCATTTGTTCTCAAATGAATTCATTTGCACCCAGAACACTCCATTTGCCTCCAAGTTTTCATTTACATCCAAAAATGTACCTTTGCGCTCAAAGGGTTTGTTTGCCTCCGTAAATGTACTTTGGCACTCGAAAATATATCTTTGTTATCGAAATATACAGTTCCACTCAATAGTGTACCTTTGCACCCAAAAGTATTGATTCGCAATGTATATTTGTCATCAAAAGTGCTCATTGCTCTCAAAAGTGTTCATGTTCATCCAAAATTGTACTTTTGTACCTAAAAAATTCATTTTGGACCCAAAACTATACCTTTCACCCAGAATATTTATTTGAACCAAAAAGTGTTTATTTGCCCTCGAAAATACGCGATTGCCATCAAAAGTATGCATTTACACCTTGGGTGTACCTTTACATTCAACAGTGTACCTTTGCACCCAAAAAGATTACCTTTACTCGCAAAAGCCTTTTCCACACAAAAGAGTACATTGTTCTCAAAAGAGTATTTTACACCTAAAAGTGCTTTTGCGTCTCAAAGAGTACCTTTTGCGTTCAAAAAATGTACTTTTGAACTCACTATTTTGGGATAGTGAGAATGAAAGGACCATCCAGAAATCCTGCTAAAGTTACACACCGAATTTCAACCTCTCCCTTCTGCTCCATAGCTAAACAGGTTTTTTACCCATAACTTTGCCTAACTTTGTTCCTGAACGCGATATAGAGAAAAACTTGAATACAAAAATGTAGCTGGTAAAATTTCCAAGAAAAAAGATTCCAACATATTTTTTTCGAAAATTGATTGGAACTCATTAAAATCAGTTTGAAAAGAAGGCGTTGTGCGCTAACGTGATGTTCTGCGTGCTGTTTTTATTACGTCGCGAGACCCAGCGGCCAACATTTGTAGGCACTCGGGCTCAATACTCTTTCAGTATACCTGAATAGGGGGTGAGCCAAATTTCGCTTTTTTTGAAATTCTGCGAACGGTGGGGGTGAAAATAGTTGCGAAATGATTTCAAAATCAAGTGGTAAAAATTTCAGCTTTCCCACTTAATTTTTTCAGTTCAAAAAACTGACTCGAAGTTCAAAAATTTTCAAAAAATTAATGGTTGGTTGTAAGTTTTTACTACTATTCCCTTTTTTTAAAAGGTTTTTAAAAATGTCACGTTTTACATTTTTCCACAACGATTTTCTGAAAAACTATGACGGAAATGGTTTTGAGAAACACCCTCCTTCCCCTTTCTGAAATAAATGCAGGATATCAATTTTAGAAGGTAAATGTAATATATAAATTTCACCTCTTATAGCCGATTTGATATTGAATCAGAATAGAATATCAATGATCTAGAGTCAGATAATAGCGAAAACTGCGATGAGAATGAATCTATTTTATAAAACTAAAATAATTAAAAAAAAAAAATCCAATCGTATTGTATCTTTGTTCAAACAATAATTACTTCAACATGAAGTAACATAGCTTTTTAGTCTATGAAATTCGTTTAAGTATGCAGAAAGAGAATTGAGTCCGAGTGCCTACGAAAGTTGGCGGCTGGCTCTCGCGACGCGATAGAAACATCACGAGGAACATCATATTAACGCATAACGCGTCTTTTTCAAACTGATTTTAAAATGTTTCAATCGATTTCCGAAAAAAACATGTCATTACCTTTTTTATTGGAAATTTAACCAGCTACATTTTTTACCTGGACTTTTTTTCTCTATCATGTTTAGGAATAAAGTTAGGCTAAGTTAGTGGTAAAAAAACCGTTTTTGGGGCACAAATGGGAATATTGGAGGAGGAAGCAGTGATCCGATTTTGTCTAATTTTCGATACATGGTTTAAGAGGTGGTGATCTACAATTCAGCAAGAAAAAATGTTACCTATCAATTTTTCCGTTACTTTGTCATTTTTCGCGCTAATTTGACTTAACTACAATTATAAATCTTTCTCAAAAACATTGAAGGGAAATGGGAGAATTCAATAATGAAGGGACCTGAAGTCCTTCCCTTCATGCTTTACCTATCTTGCCCATATAAGACCAGGTATGAAGCATTTGCTGAAGTTGAAAAAAAAAAACATCTTACGTTATGTCTATCACAATTAAGCCGGTGAAAAACTGAAATAATGATAAGGCCACGATATCGAGAATAAAGTTGGGCCAAATAGTAACTACGCCATAAAAGAAAGTTGCGCTGAGTAGGCTGATGCCGGCGAAAAGCCTATGTACCTGAAAAATCGAAATATCCATTGTAATTAATACATTGGTACCTATTGAGCTGTTTGGTATTTACAATTCATTTCGAATAAAAATTCAACTGACATTCGTAACCGATAGATAGTTATGCGATCTTATGTAATCGCCAACGATACCACTTATTGGCATAGAAATCGCGGCACAGATTTGAGGAAGTGTTGAAGTTATTCCGATTTGTGTGATGTCTATGTGTTGGGTATCTGGAATTCACGGTATTGTTGGGTTTGTAGACGTCCATTTATAAATATATGAAAAATAACTTCTTCGAAAAAGATATTTAAACGTAAAACTACCTTTAATGTACTGAGGTAAATGCACAGATGTGAATATGTATCCGCACATGATGGCAAATTCAGCAAAACCTGATAACCAAAGAAGCTTACAACATAGAATTTGCTTCCAAGGGTATACCAACTTGAAGCAGACGAACATAAATTGGTATGGTTGAACATGAGTGGATAATTCGCTTTATGGTCGTATAAGATGTTACCTTTTCATCGACGTTGGTACATTCCACCCTATCTTGAATATATTTCAGTTCGATTTCGCTTAAACTTTTATCCTGCGAAGGATCATTTTTCACGACAATAAACCAAATCCAAAACCACACAAAAGACACCAATCCTACAGGAATTTGTTTAAAGGCATACTCCAGTGTACAGACGATACGTGTTGTTGTTATTCTACTCACCGCTGCTGTAAAATAACACCTGCCAATTGTATTGCTTTAGTATCCAACCGGAAACTGCGAAGGATACAATGGCGCCGAAATTAAAGCCTATTTCACCCATCGATATGAATCTGGCACGTTCGTTTGGCGGAGACCAACGTAAAATTATTTGTGGAATGCCGGCGATTGTAGTTGCCTTATGACGTTGTAAAAATTCAATACATTGGTCATTATCTCGTTACACGGTGCCAAATGGAATATATATGAAAGATACGAATGTTACCTCGAAGGCTCCGAATATCACGTAAATGATAACAAACAAGGTAACGTCATTTGAAAATATGAAAGGAGAACTGAATGTTATAATTGCCATAACCAGATTACCAATACTACCAACCGTACTTCCGCCTAGTTTACCAGCCAATAGTCCGCCTATAGGACTGAGTAGTCGACCGTACGAATAGGAACTTAATATGAGACTTTTTTGTTGAGAAGTCCAATTAAATTCGGCCCTCTGTGCATGAAGCGAATAATTAATTTTAATATTGTACCAGAAAACGTGCACCTAAGATATAAAGTTCGCTTACCAATTCGAACGAGCCTTGTGGGGTAGAGATATTTTTCAAAGTAGTCATTTCCACCACAGCCATCGATATATTAGTGTGTAAAAAAGTTATATTCGAGTAGCCTATAAATATCATAAATGCGATTACGTGTCTTTTTGGTACACTGCATTTTTGTGGCAATTTTCCCAGTATCATCGTTGAAATATATAAGATATGTGATAGAGTTTCTGGCTTCTCGGTTTCACTTTATTGTTGATCTTCGATTTTGGTTCTCTAGTTTCATCTTCAATTTAGTACGAATAATTTTATATTAGTGCGATAAATATGAACACAGCCGGATATTGCATAGGTTAATCTGTAGGTACTTACCTGCGAAAGAATAAGCACCATAAAGAAAGTCTCAATTTTTGAAAATCAGTAAGTTGATAAAACCAGCAATGTACTTGTATTATGAGCGAATTTATCTTCTTAGCTTGAAAAATATTTTTCTATAAAAAGGGCTCACACGTATCTTTTTTTAAAGCTATATTGTCGTACCTATAATGCATGCTTGTGTGAAAAAAATATTGTCAATTGTTATATTATAAAGTAAAATACCCTAATTTCCTAACCGATAAACTTGAAAACTTTAGAAGATAGAGGAAAAGTCATAAACAATGAGTGGAGACCTTGACGAGGAGAAGGTTTAGGAAAATAAATGTTTGAAAAAGCTATACTGTAAGCTCAAGAAAGTTAAAATGCAATGTAGAAAAGTCACCAAATTTTGGCCAGAAGAGAGCGCTTTGTTTTGAAGTTTGTTTACAAATTGAAATGTAGGAAATGAAATTACGTGGTAATTACGTTCTTAAGTAGGTTTTGAAATGTAGGTAGTAGGAATTTTATTCTAAAATAAAGTGAAATTTTACTATATAACATCCAATTTTATGGGAAAAAATGTTGTGTAAATTTTGGGTGGTAAAAGGGGTAAACGCAAAATTTGACTATAGCATCGTGTGATATGTCGGTATATATTTTTTGAGATCATAGATTACAAATTTTATGGAACGAAAATCATAGCGCTCGTACGAGATGGGAGGTTACAAATGCAATTCAGGAACCCAGAGTCAGCAAAAAAGTCGACTTCGACTCCCTTTGATTCCAGAGTCACGGTGAAATTTGACTCCGACTATGACCATTACACTCCGGAGTTATGATGAAATTTGACTCCAACTCCGACCATTGACTGCGGAGTCATTCTTGAACTTTGACTCAACTTCATTTGACTCTAGAGTACTGATCTTACTGACCATGAAATTTGATACCTCGAATCAGCAGTTGACAAAAGATTCAGAATTACGCCCTCAACTCCAGAGTCATTTCCAAGTCTTAATTTAGTGACCTGAAATTAGATAATTCAACTCTGGAGTCATAATTTCACTGGATTGAATTTTGATACCCCTACTCCGGAGTGTGTCTGAAATTCATTGGTTCCGACTCCAGCTTGACTCTGGAGTCAGGTTGGAGTTGGAGTTATTTTGGAAATTCAAGCACCAGAGTCAGCTAAAAAACGAACTCCATACTGACTCCGACTCCGAGGATTTGACTCCGCAGTCAACTGAAGAACTGTGCTATGACCATGGAGTCATTCTCAGCCCTTGACTCTTGACTCCATTCTGATTTTGGAGTCAGAATTTTATTGACCTAAATTTTGATACATCGGCTCTAGAGTCATGATTTTACTGCTTGTTGATTTTGATACCTCGACTGTGGAGTAGACGAAGAATTCAGTTTTCATGACTACAAAATTTCACCACTTACTCAGTAGTCATTTTCAGACCTCGACTCTTGACTCTATCCGACTCTGGAGTCATAATTGTGCTAACCTGAATTTTGATACCTCGACTCCAGAGTCAGTCTATTCATTGACTATGACTCCAGCTTGGCTCCAGATTCAGGCTGAAGCTGGAGTCGTTTTGGAATCATTTTGACTCCGACTCCGGAAGTTACTTTGGGTTCCCGATACTTAATGCCAATTGAAGTAGGTAGTTCGGTAGGTATTCATAAAAATTTAAAATTCAAGGACCGAAGCCAGCCAAAAATGTGATTCCATATTGAATCCGACTCCAAACTGACTTCAGACTGCTAAAGTCATAGTAAAATTTGACTCTGACTCCGGGAATTTGATTCCGCAGTCAACTGAAGTGCTGTGTCATGCCCGTGGAGTAATTCTGAAATTTTGACTCTTGACGCCATTCTAACTCCGGAGTCAGAATTTTACTGACCTGAATTTTGATCCTCTAACTCAGGAGTTGTGATTTTACTGACCGTTGATTTTGATACCTCTACCGTGGAGTTGACGAAGAGTTCAGTTTTCATGACTCCAAAATTTCACTACTAACTCAGCAGTCATTTTCAGACCTCGACTCTTGACTCCAACTGACTCTCGAGTCATAATTCCACTGTCCTGAATTTTGATATCCCGACTCCGGAGTCAGTCTGAAATTCATCGACCCTAGTCCCTGATACTCAATGTTAGTTGAAGTAGGTAGTTTAGTAGGCATGCATAAAAATTTGAAACCTGAGTCAGTCGAAAAACTGGCTCCATACTGACTCGTTTAGAATTATTTTGATATTTTGACTCCAACTCCAGAGTCACTCCGGGTTCCTGCTGAAATTTGACTATAGCATCGTGTGATATATAAGTATAAATGTTTTTGAGAACGTGTGCCATTTTGTGGTTTCGAGTATTCATTCCACTATCTACCTTTACACCTAAGAATACTGTTTCGAAACTTGAATATAACATTTCACTTTTTAAAGTTGTAATGAACTTGAATGTAATATTTTTCTTGCATACCGAGACCGAAAAACTGCCAGTGCTGATAAACGTTATCTGTTGTAGCCTTGTGTCCATGTTAGTGGACCTACCTGTCTACAAGTCGCACGAACAACGATGTCTTTTTTTACTATAAAGTGAATTTGAATTTTTTTAAACATTTAAATATGAATTGTAAAGTTAAAGTGATACTAAAATATTGTGTAATGAGTACAAAAATCATTAAAAAAAAATTATCGAACTAGAACAATTCGGAATAGAGCAGAAGAATTATTTGGTATTAAATTTGTTGCAAAAAAAAATCATTACTTATGTGATAAGCTTATCTCATTTGAAACGAATATATGAATGTTCAGAATTTTTCAGCTTTCAAAGGAACCTCAACGGTTTGAAGTGCGTACGTCGCAATTGAGAAAAATGTAATTGTTTTTCCTTCCTTGTTTTACTTCAATTCCTGGCAATCAAATACTTCATTCATCTTCCACAACCAACTCAACATTGATTGGAATTTTCATTCGATTTTTTCGATTGGTTTGGATAAATCTTTATGACATTTTGTTATCATTTTCTGTGCTTGTTGTTTGGTTTGTACATTCTTCGTTGGAATTATAATTAGACCAGGAGGGTTGGTCACCGGAAACTAATTTTATGTACAACAACGCCGCACAGACGTACATACTGCTAAGGATTTCGAAATAAACATTCCATTGGGAAAGGCTCTGGAAAAAATGTTAAAAAATAAATTCGAGAAACTGAACGATGAATTTAGAATTTTAATATAATAATGGGCTTTACTTGAGATGTTACGATGCGTCCTATTACCAGTGGGACAACAACACCTGCGCTAATGGCGAACATGTTCACAATGGACATCATAAAAGCGGTGTATTTCGGGGAAATATCAAGGAACAGAACGCTTAAATGAAATTATAATCAGTATTAAAAATAATGATTGGAAAACGGCAATTTTTTTGCAATTTAAAATTAAAAAAAAAACACTTTTAGCGTGTTTTTCATGATACATTTAACGCTATGGGAGAAAATTTATTTTGCATTGTTTAGTTGAAATCCCCAAAAAAGCACATTTAAGACTCCTCTGACACGTCCAAAAAAGACCTTAATAGTCTTCTAAGACCCCAAAACTGATTTAATCAATTCCCCTCCCCTCCCCTCCAACTAAAAATTATTTTCTCAACTCAATATTGACCAAAATCGATCGAATTTGAAAAATAGGCTTCGATTGGCGACTATTTTGATATGCTAGAGTGGGGATGATCTCAAGTCAAAATTCATTAGTATCCGAATTTGAGGGAGGGGATGCCGATGGGCTAAAATTGCGAAATCCTTTTTAGGCCAATCGACTAACCATTACAGTCTCATGGGGTGATATGAAGGTTTTCGTTTTTTTGCTTTGAAAAAAAAAGTAGTTCCTCCCTTATCTCCCCTATAAATTGAGATAGGAAGTTGAAATTTGGTATGTAATAGAACCTAGGTGTGTCTTTTGGTGACGTCGACTTATTAGTTCAATTGCACCCCCCCCCCTCCCCCCTTACCACTGACCAGGAAAAAAAACATCGTAAAGCGATGCAAGTTGAATCAACAAAAAATTTTGTATTTGAGGTCCAAGACAGGCATAGTCTATGGGGATCTATAGGCGGTAATATTCCAAAAATTGAGATGGGGCCAGGCTCAAGTTCATACAGAGGAATTTTCATTCACCGCCCACCATCATCCTCAATTTCACGCTGCGGCTGTAATATTATTATTTATTTATTCATTCATATTACAATCATGAGAATTGAAAAAAAAATCATCGCTGCGATGCTTTTTTCCCAATTAGCATTGAGGATAGAAAGGATTCAATGGGGTTAAATAGTGGAAAACCCAAAAAAGGCACATCTAGGGTCCTTACTGACTGTACATACCTAATTTTAACTTCTTGGGCCAATTTGAAGGAGAGTTATGCGAGGAAGAAAAATTATATTTTACAAAAAACCACAAATTTAGGACTGCGAGGAGATGAAATGAGACTGAAAAGTCAAAACCCCCAAAAAGGCACATCTAAGGTCTTTACTGACTATACATAACCAAATTTCAGTTTCCTAGTTCCTATGTTTTGAGCTGTGGTGGGGGGAGGGGGTGAAATGAAGCTGAAAAGTCGAGGTCCTTCAAAAAGCACGTGTAGGATCGCTACTAAATGTACATACCTAATTTCAAGTTCCTAGCCAATTTGGAGGGTAGTTATTGCAAGGAACGAACCCAAAAAATAGGGAAACCCGGCCAAAAAATTACACATTTGGACCTGTAAGGGGGTATAATGGGGCTGAAAAGTCGAAACACCCAAAAGGCACCTCTATGGTTCTAACTACGCGCACATACCAAATTTCGGCTTCCTAGCTCCATTTGGAGGAGAGTTGTGCGAAGAACAAACTCAAAAAATGAAAAAACCTGACCAAAAAACCACATTTTTCGTGCTGTGAGGGGGTTCAATTGAGCGGAAAAGTTGGTACTCTAAAAACGCGCATCTAGGACTCCTACTAAATGTACATACCAAATCTCAACTTCCTAGCAGGTTTTGGTGGAGAGATAGGGGAGGAACAGAGGAACACACCCTAATTGACGTAGGAGGTCGATTTTTGGATATGTTGTACAACTGTTGATTTTCTATGGATTGATTTAAAAAGGAAGGATTTTTGTGTTTTTGGGTCCTCAGCATCCGCTCCTCCAAAATGCGGCAAAACTGAATTTTGATCTAAGACCATACCCACTCATATATATCAAATTTGCTGCCAAACTGAGCCGATTGGCTGAATTTGAGCGATTTTGGTCAATATAATGAATATCTGACGTGTTCAAGAATTTTCTTAATGGTCTTCTAGGATCCCGAATTGCATTTTGTTGGTATTCCCCCCCTCCCCACACCACCATCCACCGTTGGTCGATAAACTGACATAGCCTGGTTTTCATTGCCAATATGACATAGAGGATCAGGCTAAAAAAAAAATCTTACGTTATGTCTACCAGAATCAAAGTGCTGAAAAACTGAAATAATGATATGGCAACGATATCGAGAATGAAGTTTGGCCAAACGATGACCATGGCGTAAAAAACGGCTGCGCAGAATAAACTGATGCCAGCGAAAAGCCTATGTACCTGAAAAATGTAAACATCCAATTGAGATTAATATTTTGATACATAAATAACTATTAAGCTGCTTGGACAACTGACATTCGTAACCGACAGACAATTACGCGATCTTACGTAATCACCAACAATACCACTTAATGGCATAGAAATCATGGCACAGATCTGAGGAAGCGTTGAAGTTACTCCGATTTGTGTGATATCAATATGCTGGATATCTGGAATTTGTTCACACGTCATTGCAGGTTCCGTACAGGTTTATTTGATAGATGTTTGAAAAATAATTTTTTACAGTAAATATTCGAAAGTAGAATTACCTCTGATGTACTGTGGTAAATACACAGCTGTGAATATGTATCCACATACGATGGCAAATTCAGTAAAAGACGCCAACCAAAGAGACTTACAACATAGAATTTGCTTCCAAGGGTATACCAACTGAAAAGCAGACGAATTTAAATTGCTTTGGTTGAACATAAGTGGATAATTCGCATTGCGGTCGTATATTATATTACCTTTTCTTCGACGTAGGAACATTTCACCGTATCTTGAATGTATTTCAGCTCAGTTTCGCTTAAATTTTTATCCTGCGAAGGATCATTTTTCACGACCATAAACCAAATCCAAAACCACCCAAAAGATACCAATCCTACAGGAATTTGTTTATAGGCGTACTCGAGCGTACAGACGAGACGTGCCATTGACTCTACTCACCACTGCTGTAAAATAACACTTGCCAACTGTATTGCTTCAATACCCAACCGGAAACTACGAAGGATACAACGGCGCCGAAATAAAAGCCTATTTCACCCATCGATATGAATCTGGCACGTTCGTTTGGCGGAGACCAACGTGAAACGATTTGTGGAACGCCGGAGATTAAAAATGCCTTATGAGATTGGTAAAAATTCAATACAAAGGTGATTATCTCGTTTCATGGTGCCCAATGTGGTATATTGTGAAAGATACGAATGTTACCTCGAAAGCTCCGAATATCACGTAAACGATTACAAACAAGGTAACGTCATTTGATAATATAAATGGAGAACTGATCGTTATGATTGTCATTACTAAATTTCCAATACTGCAAATCGTACTTCCACCTAGTTTACCAGCCAATAGTCCGCCTATAGGACTGAATAGTCGACCGTACGAATAGGAGCTTAATATGAGACTTTTTTGTTGAGAAGTCCAATTAAATTCAGCCCTCTGTACATGAAACGAATAATTAATTTTAATATTGTACCAGAAAACGTGCACCTAAGATATAAAGTTCACTTACCAATTCGAACGAGCCTTGTGGGGTAGAGATATTTTTCAAAGTAGTCATTTCCACCACAGCCATCGATATATTAGTATGTAAAAAAGTTATATTCGAGTAGCCTATAAATATCATAAATGCGATTACGTGTCTTTTTGGTACGCTGCATTTTTGTGGCAATCTTCCCAGTATCATCGTTGAAATATAAAAGATATGTGATAGAGTTTCTGGCTTCTCGGTTTCACTTTGTTGTTGATCTTCGACTTTGGTTCTCTAGTTTCATCTTCAATTTAGTACGAATACTTTTATATTGGTGCGATAAATATGAACACAAATGGATATGGTATTGGTAGATCTAGGTACTGACCTGTCGAAGAATAAATATCGTGAAGAACGTTTTAATTTTTAAAAATCAGCAAGTTAATGAAATCCACCATATACTCGTATTATGAGCGAATTTATCTTTCAAGGTTGAAAAATACTTTCTTATAGAACAGGCTCGAAGGTATATTTTTTTAAGGCTACATCATCGTTCCTTAGTACGCGTGTTTGTGAAAAAAAAAAATATCGTCGATTGTTAATTACCTGGTGTTTTTTTTTTTTAACAATGAGCAATTTTGTTTGAGGCGTGTTTTTAAAATAAGTTTTTATTTTTGTAGATAAGTTTCAACGTTTCTTTTTTTTTACTGAAATCAAATTTAGGTTCGACGTTACCTACCTATATTTTTCAATTTTTTTTATCTGCCAGCTTTTGGCATTGCTGAAGTTTCATAAACCACCAGCAGTCGAGCTTGTACAAAACAAACTTTTCAGCCCCTTTTATTTGCAAATAATGCAATTTATAATACTCGAATGTTGATAGAATAATGGTTTTGACAAGAAGAAAGTATCATACATACTGAAAAATTTGTTCAGTTCGATTTTCTTGATCATATTCTCAAATAAAACCAGTCCATTATGATTAGTTCGTGTGTATTGATTAAGGGCAGAGTAAGACGAGTTCAACAAAATCTATTTTGGGGCCATAGAAGATCACCACGACCATTTTTGAGCATGTTAGATAATTATGTCTTAGCCTGATTTTCTATGTCATGTTTTCCAATTAAAACAAGGCTATTGCAGATTATCGATCTACCTGTTTCGGGGTCATAGTAAACCATTGAGATCATTTTTGGCCATGTCAGATATTTATTCCTTTTTACTTTTTTTTTTTTCACCCCGATACTAAAAATCATTTACTCAGCTCGATGCTGATCGAAATCGGTCAGTAGGCTTGGCTGAGTAGTGGATTTGATATTTTTAAGTCCGTATGACTTTGGGTCAAAATTCAGTTATGCCTAAATTTGGGGAAGGAAGTGTTGCTGGGCAAAAATCGCAAAAAAGGTTCCTTTTTGTACCAATCGATTTAAAAGTCAGCCTCCTAGGTCAATTAGGAGAAGAGATATGAGCGATTCCTCCCTTGTTACGTTGAAAACAGGTTTTTCCCGTTTAATATCCCATCCAAATTGATCTAGCAAGTTGAAATTTGGTATGTAAACTTGGCAGGGGCCATAGATGAGCTTTTTGGGAGTTTCAACTAGCCCCATTGCCCCTCCTCACAGTCCACAAAAGTGGTACCTTTGGTTTGTTTTTAGCCTGATTTTCTATGTCATATTGTCAATGAAAGCCAGGCTATTACAAGCTGTCGACCAATGGTGGAGGGGGGGGGGGGGTATTAACAAAATCCGTTTTGGGGGGCTTAGAACACCATCAAGACCATTTTT
>FIZR01027413.1:0-25520 GCA_900060175.1 Ferrisia virgata | reverse complement strand
CTTTTTTTTTTTTTTTTTTTTATTTTTATTTTTTTTTTTTTTTTTTTTTTTTTTTTTTTTATTTTTCGTACAAACATAAATCATACGCGCATAAATTGATTCTAGCATCAGGTCCGACGAGTGACGCCCGTGCTACTTAATATTACCTAATGGCGCTCGCTCGGTATGGATAGGATGGAGCAGCGCAACGATGGGCGAGGAGTAAATTATTTATAGATATTATAATTTATATCATTCGAAGTACGGTTACCATCATAGGTGCGATTTGTTTTTTCTCGTATACCAAGGTGCCAGCGACCAGGAGTAGGCTGGAGAATTTTTCAACCTTATCGATCAATTAAAATCTAGGCATGTGCGCATATGATTTCAACATTATAAGCAGAAATACATCCTATTTATAGATATAAAGAAAAAAGCTTTTCAGGCGTGATTTCTCAAAGGAGATATAAGACTCGTTCACTGGCATCGAATAAGAAAAAAGATGTGCCCTGGGATGTTATTTTCTTCAGTAGTGGTAGGGGTAAGGGTAGATATATATAAGAATGAATATCTGAAACCGCGAAAGGGCACATTTACCACATCTACTAAATCTACAAACCCAATTTCAGCTTCATAGCTCTATTTCCAGGGAAGATATGCGTGACACAAAACTCAAAAAATAAGAAAACCCACTTAAAATACAACAGTTTTGGGGCTGCGAGGAGGTGCAATCGGGCTGAAAAGTTAAAACCACCAAAAAACGCATCTAAGATTTCCACTAAATTTGCGTGTCAAATTTCGACCCCCTAGCTCAATTGGGAGGTGAGATATGCGTTAAACAACCTCTTTCCAAGGTCAAAAAAGGGGAAAAACCCCCTGCCTCCTATCCTAATTGATCTAGGCGGATGATTTTTTGAATAAATGGTACAACTATTGATTCTCTATCGATTTGTTTGAAAAAGAACAATTTTCTTCATTTCAAGTCCTACGCACCCCCCCCCCCCCCCCCCCCCCTCCAATTTGGGCAAAACTGAATTTTGACCCAAGGCCATCCCGACCCAGCAATATCAAATCGACCGCCAATCCAAGCCTGCTGGTTAAATTTGATCGAGTTAAGTAGGTATCCAGCTGAGAAAATGATTTTTAGTTGGGTGAGGGGGAGGGGGAAGAATAAAAAATTTTAAAAAATATATATCGGATAAGGTCAAAAATGGTTTTAATGGTCTTCTAGGACCCCAAAACAGATTTCACTGACACTCCCTCCACAATCTGCCGTTCGATTATCTTTAAGAAATATTTTTTTGGGAATTTCTATCTAGAAATATTTCAGCGTGATATTTTAATTTCATCTGTTAAATTGAGAGAGAATTTTGAGCAACGGTTTCCTTTTACCTAATTTAATTTTAAGCTTAATTTTTTCCGCAGACTAAAGAAGGCGATCAAATTTTAGAATCATACTTAATTAGGAAAGAAATTCGATTTCTCCTGTCAAATTAACCTAAAAGGCTCTGAAGAAGGTAGATGCAATTCTACCGAAATATAAGCAAATTGTAAATGTTTACTTGACTGTTACCGTTTTTGTAATATACCTTTATAACTTAACCAGTCAAATGAGTTTCCTCAAAACCATAACAAATTTTCCTCCATTTAAAGCCTACTGCTCAAATGTGAGCGATTTTGGTGGGTATCCAGCCGCGTGAATGATTTTAATTTCCCGGAGAAGAAAATAAAAAAAAAGAACATCTGATGTGCCCAAGTATGGCCTTAATTGTCTTCTAGAACCTCAAAATGGATTTTGTTAATATTTACCTTCGCAGCTGCCTTATGTATTTATATCGACCTCAACATCCAGGTTTTCTTTGACAATATGACAGAAAATTTGGTTAAAAATACCGTACTAAAAATGCTTGTTTCTTGGATATTTGACTCGAAAATTGCGTTAGAATGCAAAATAGACATCAAATTCAGAATCAGCGACCAAAAAAACCTTGAAATCGGTATACATAACGAGATGCTATCAATTTCCACACATCCCCCGCCCCATTCTCGCTCAAGGTCTTATCCCTCATCCAATCAATAAACAATTTGGTTTAGACGGTACAACATGAACAACTACGCTTCGAAACGGCGATCGATATTTCAGAACGGGGTTTTCAATTCGACTGTTTTCAAATCAAGTATCAGATAGGGAGGGGGGCTTAACTGGGGAAAGGAATTTCAAAAATGATAAAAATGCATCATGGGTGTCGATTTCAAGGGTTTTCAGGGTGCAGAGTTCGAAAATGATGCTCATTCGATGATTTGCAACGTTATTCGCGAGTTAATCAGTCACGATTGAGTGTTTTACCAAATTTTTTGACGTATTTTCAAAAGTTGAGACCGATTTAGCACATATTTCAAAAAAATATGTCATGTATCAGCCCATCGCCGAGAAAAATTTTAGATCCCCTGCATGAGTTACTTCCAGCAACGCCACTAGCCACTGTCTTCTATCCGCATCAACAGCAATCTGTCAATCGTACTAATACAAATGTACAATACCTTCAAGATCTGAATTGTGTATAAGGAGAGACGATGACGATGGCGTGACTAATAACATGTTTTCGCTGATAAAACAAGTTGATTAGGTTATATCATCGAAGACCGAAGTGGCCTGAAACACGCGTGCCGCTCATAAGCAAGTTCGATAGATAAGTACTCCGGGTACCTCACCAATGAGTATACCTTATACCATAATACCTTCTGTGCAGTACTTACGCATACGCAGCAAAAATCACTTAACGAGATACAGAGTAAGAAAGAGAAATAGATATATGCTGCACAAGTATACGACGACGCTAGCGACGTATAAATTAAATATCGCGACTATAATTATACACCATTCTCGCGTACCTTGCCCCACTCCGCTCCGCTCCCTGTAATGTGAGTATACGTAGCACTGTGCAATAATCTTAATTATAATTAGGTTATCATTTTATAATTTACGTAGGGTTAGCTAGGCACTGGTATAAGTATTCGAGCACCCTAGGTACGTTCGGTATGATCGCGAGATATACGAGGTGATATAGCATAGCATAGGTGGGACTTCAAGATAATATGAAACAGTATAATATGTACATTATATGATTCAGCATAATCACATCGTGTCATTTTGCTAATCAGATGTTCTAATATGTGTGCTTTTCTTTTTGTTTACAGATTATCGGAAAACACCACCGCGTCGGTGGTGTTATGTGCCGGCTTCACTCCGCCCGAACAGCCGGACTTCGAATTCAAGATGTCCGGCTTTGTTCGTATGGCAATAGATCGATATGTAAATCTGGTAGATTCCATTAGCGGTAAGTCTATCCATAGTTTTATTCATCTTAATATTTATTCGATAATATAAAGGCAGATCAATGGCATGAAATCTTCCCACCATATGCTTACTCGCACTCAAAAATATTTCTTGGGTCTTCAAATGAACCCCTGACAAAATTACAAATCGAAATACTAATTTTAACCTGTTTTAAATCAAGTCTTTGGTAAAGTTGAACATGAGATGTTGAAAACTGTATACCCAGATTTTTTTCCATAAAGGTCAACCAGAACACATAAATTCAATTTTCATATTTTTCAACATTTCCTCATAAATTTTGGTAAATTTTTAAAACTTCAAAGCATTACAAACATGCATATTGGAAATGATGAAAATTGCTGAGCTAATTTATAAAGGATAAATTTCACATTCGTATAACACAATTTAATGACTTAATGACCCCTTCAATCACATTTCTTACGTAAGGAAATCTCGATTATCTCGCAAATCGTTCACTCTATCAAAAATTTTGAACATACATCATCGATTGAAAATTTTATTGTCTACAATTTCGCTTCAGTGTAAATTTCTCTCAAGATGCACCATTTTCGTATAAATCGAAAGAATATTGCAAAAACATGGATTTTCCAACTTTCAACGATTTTATAATTAGCTTGACGTATTTCTTATTTAAAAATAAGCTATCCAGTGATATGCAGCATCTCAAATCGTATTTCTTTGGTATTGAACATTTTGGAGAAAAAATGTCCAGGTTTAATAACGAAGAACCGTATGTTTTTCGAAAACAATCCAACTTTGAAAAATCCTTACGAAGGTAATTTCAACTCCGAATACGGTGCATCGAAAAAATCAACTAAATCCAGCATCTCAATTTTTTCTCCCTTCATCTTGATGCATAAATAACCTTAAGACCATTTCATTTCTTATTTAGTCTTTCATTTCTCTTTCTCTTTCTATCCTCCCCCCTCTCTCTAGATCAAGATAAAGACCAAGCACCACTAAATTACGCAGATCTGCACAAGACGTACGCCAGTAAAAAAAAAAAAAAAAAAAAAAAAAAAATGCACGATACATATGCAGCAAATTCTAGCCTCGAGGAGTTATCATAATGTACCTTCTGTAGCACGTAATGATGTCATATCGAAGTTGTGCACAAACACACAATACATAGGATACATACGATAGGTAGACTACGCAGTACTATATTCTGCTCTGTCTAGCGCGATGTACGTAGAAAATTTCGTAAACATCTTCTCAGTTCTCTTGACCTAACACACTCGTCCATTACAACTTTCATCCATTTAGACAGCAGTCGATTCTTATGCAGTACGTTACCCATGAAAGGTACACACATACGAAGACGTATGCCTATGTAAGTAATTGTACTCGTCAACAATTAAAAATACCCATATAGATAACTCTATAGGTCTCTGTACAGGCGACTCTTGTTGCATTTGTTTTTATATATCCTGTGCACATACCAACACCTGTGCCTACCTTATACGAATAAGTAGGTATATGTCGCTAGCACATCGTATTATTTCAAAACTATACCAGTGGCATAAATTACATTTATTTTACGTCGCTTTTCATCTCATCAGTTAAAGGTTACCATCATTGCCAATATCGCGACGAGTCGCACCTTCGAGTATTCTCACTCAAAAGTTGAGTATTTCGAACATCGGTTACTAAAATAAATTTTCAAACAACCGAGTACATTTATCCGAAAAAAAAAAAAAAAAAAAAAAATAAATTTTCAAACAACAGAGTACATTTATCCGAAAAAAAAAAAAAAAAAAAAAAAAAAATTGTTTTCAAACACGTTGCATCACTCAATATTTAACAAACGTAATTTGTAATTACGAAATTTTGATCTATCACCTTACACATACCTTAAAGAGGGAAATCATTGCCATTTTTTAAATAGGCACTCGTACACTCGTAGGTGGGTAAAATCTAAATAATTTTGCTGCATCACAAATCTGCACGCAATAATCTATAAATAAGGTTTCCTTTCATACGTCGAACAGATAAAATACCTGCAGATACACTACAATATTGATCGTGACATTCGAAATAATCTTTTAAACTCCGCTAGGTGTACAACCACATACTCGTAAATTATATGGCGCTTTTAGCACCTCGGTCTGATATGTCTACATACTTATAAATATTTCATATATGTATAGCAAATGTTGAGAGAGATAATTGGGTCGATAAGGCTGAAATATTAAGCCACGTCAAATTCCATGTCATGTCATGTCGAGTGCTCGTAACTACATCATTTAATACCTACCATGACACAGATGATGATGCATAATTGGTGCTTAATCAATTATATACCATCGTCTGGGTATACCTATACCTATCCGCAAATACCTAATGATAGCCTAGGGAAATACAAATACACACTATCAATATCCTCGGTCAATAGGAAAAGTTCGTGAAAAAAATTTGCTTCATGAAAAGGACATCATCCGTCGATTAGTACGACGAAAATGACCTATCTTCACATTTTCCACAATTTTCACGAAACAAACCATAAATAAGGGCCCTATACGACGTATATCACCGAAAATCATATTTTTACATTTATGATCGTATTCGGGGGGTTCGATTTATATGAAAACGACACCAATGTTGGCAACCTATTTTCATGAGAATGGCAAGTGGGGGCGAGGGCGGGCTCTAAAAGCTTGGAAAAATTGAGGGGTAAAGTACTTTTTCACACAAATTCCGACACGCTACCACCGAATTTGATGCTCGTTTTTGTATAAAACTCTTCGTTGGCATTTTGACACCTCAGCCCCCAAATACCTGTGCCCGCAATACAGTGAATTTATGGCAAGTCAAAAATTCCGACCACGGAATCTGGAATAGAATTTTACGAGAAACAAAAGTGTTCATTTCCAATTTTTGCATAAAACCCCATATTTTCAAAAATAAACGCAAAAAACACGGTTTTTTGATTTTTGAGCGTAACCCAATGCTCGAAAAAATTTCATAAAATAGTTATCACCAAAATGTACATGTTGGTGAACAAAATATTGCATACCCCCCCCCCCTTGAGTTGGAAGCTGTGACAACTTTATGTTTTCTTTTGATAGTTCTTCCCCCTTCCCCTGGGGCAGAAAATTTTGAAAAAATCCTCACACATACCCCTTCTATACGTTTTAGGTGAGAGAAAAAATTTTCTTGCACGACGCGAAAAAACCTTTATCGCAATTCTGATGAGGGGGAGGGGGAAATTTTTTTGGACCTACGATTGTTTTTAGAGATACCCAACATTGTTTTACGAAAATTTTGGTGTATTTCTCACTGTAACTGAATACCTTTCGCCCTTACTGAAAAAATGGTAATTACCTTTCGTATAAAGAATTTGATACCCTTCAACTTTGCTTAGACCTACATTTAACGTAGATTTCATAGGAGCAGAGACATTTTGAAAAAATAAAACTTCAACACTCCCTGACCCCTCTCCTCCCAAAAAGGACCCGCCCCAGAGGTCAACAGTATAACTTATTAAAATTGGGGAAAGGTCCTCGAAATATTCCAAGAACAAAATCTTCTCTACCCCGAGTTGCAATAGAACCCTTACCATTTTAATTTTAATTTATGTTGGGGGAGGGGGAGCCCACTACGAGGAGCTAAATTCAAAAAATGATCAAATTTTTAAATCTAGCGTAAAATTTTACCCCATTCTGATAGGTCGCATGCCTACTGTTGAAAGATAATTATAGAGTTGAATTTTGTGGTGGGTGGGGGGGGGTGCGCATACGATGGTGTATGTCGCGATAATTGTTGATTTTGTCGTGTTTTTTTTGTTCAGATTTGCGGATATCGGTTTAAAAGAACGATACTAAAAAATATTATGATTACCAGCCATAGATACAGTACTGGGGCTATTTTAGTATAAAAATAGGCTAAAATTGTCCAAAAATTGCATTAAAACGGCTCTACCATTCCATTGTGTCGGGTCCCTTTGGAGAAAATTATATACGAGTATTTGGTATCTATAACAGTTTCTCTTTACAGTCTCGTTGAATCTGAGTGAATCCGAGGTGGGTCCCAAAACGGTATTTTTGAAGCTCCATCTCCCCTAGTGCAAGATGGGAATTTGGAAAGGCCATTTTTGGCTTAGCTTCAATCGTACTCACATTTTCCCAGCTCGTTTTTTTTGGTTACCAAAAAATTTGCATGAAATTGGTTTTTAGCGTACTTTTTGCCCCATGGATACAGACTAATATATGAGTGGAGATGAATTATTTGTATCGAAATTCAATCAGGTCAAAATTTAACACAAGAAGAGCTGAGGAGTAAAAATCAAAAAAACTTTTAAAAGTTGTATACCATATTTAAAAATCAGTCTCCCACTCAGTTAGAAGGGGGTGATAAGACGGGTATCCTCATGTTTGACTTTGAAACATGAAATAGTTTTCTCGTATGTCTCATCTCCAAATAGAACGAAGAGATTGAAATCTCTTGAGGGGTTCAATTATTCACTCCAAGATCAACCTTTACCATTTACAGTTCCCAAGTAAGATTTCACTAGTACACTCCATCAGTCTACACAATTTTGACTCGAGTAATACACATTATCCGCTTTATGCTTCTGCAAGTGCATTTCGATTATTTTCGAGATAATTAGGAAGGTAGATATGAGGCTTCCTTCAAATTTTTACCATGAAAAAAGTAGCTTCCTCGCACTCATCTCACTATCTTTATTGATCCAAGAGACTGACATTCAATTGGTGGGTATAGTAGATACCCTAGACGTTCTTTGTGATGTTCCTTACAGTCTCAAAAAAGTAGGCCTCATACAGTATTTGTTAGGGTTAGCTATGGGTTTCGTCGCTTTTCAAGCTGGCTCCTCGGATAACTACACCTCAAATTGTGCTGAAAGACTGAAATTTGATATGCAGACTTATCAGGAGTTCTACATGTGCCTTTCGAAGGTTTTCAACCTTTCTGTCCCATTGCACTCCCTGGTAATCTCGGTAAAAATGAATTTTTTTTCAGCAGTTTTTGCTGTATTTGAAATTTGTACCTCGTACAACTTCCCAAATCCACCTCAAATTGAGCTGAAGAGTTTAAAAATCGGCACTTACATTTGAAGGAATTTCTTCTTCAATTTGCTGCAAAATTAACCTCTTTCCATACCGCTTCAAGGAGCAATATTTTTTTCTCGCTACCCCAATATTTCTCAAAAATCAGGTTTTTTCTATCGAACCTCTCAAAGCACTTTCGCACCTGCCTTTTCTACTAATCCAAATGAAGTCTTTAAACAAATAAAAGGAAAAAAGAAACTTGAACTAAAAATAAAAAAAATACTATTACAGAATAATCGAACCAAAGTTTTTGATGCGTTAAAGACACATATAGGTACAATAGAATACGTGTAAAAGTAAAAGAATATGGTCGGAAGTACCCCTTCTTCCTGGCACATATCGCATCGGTTCCGTTCATTCAACTACAAAACCACCAGGTCCGGGTTTCGTACCACGTAATTATACATATACGTACATACGACATCGACATCTTCTTATCAAAACTGTAGGTACAAATCAAGAAGAGTTTACACGCATATACTATAGGTACATACCGCGTCATACCTAATCTGACTACAATATAAATAAATAGTAAAGAAATTAATAGTGTTCGTAGTAGTTGCGGATACACTACAGTTATATCATCAGCTTAGAACGACGACGACGTCGACGATGATAACGACACATAATAATAATAATAATAATAATAATAATAATGATAGTAATAGCAACAACAACGACCGAAATTATAACGTAATAATCGGTCAAAAATCACGATAACTCGATAATTTCATCAAAAACAGGTGATAATAAACGTGTTGTATCCATTCGCGAGTATACAAAGTATCTACTTACATACTCTGCAGGTTTAGGTTTAGTGTATTACTTCAGAACATTCTCAATTTGACTCGTAGGTTCTGGCTAATGAATTCGCCTTCTAGATTCGTATCATTCGATGGTACGAATAAATAACGACACGTGTGACTTTCTGTGTACACATATCTGGGTTGTGGGTACCGAGTATCATAAAATGAACGTATTCAATTGGTACAGAATATATCAGCTCGTACACGACCACACGTGACAAATAATTACCTAAAATTTAGCGGTACACGAATATATTATGTATTTTTTATCACGACTACCGCGTGCCTTAAGGATTACTACATTAATTTAACTAGAATAAAAGTATTGTGCTGTATTGCATGGTTAGACCGAGCGTCCAGCACGTTACAATATTAAAAAGCATCACAACGAGTTGCTTTTTGAGGCTGATTTTCGTGAATTAAAGTACATCGAAGAATGTTTTTCCTTGTTCTGTGGTACGGGTACAGGTGACATATTGGAGTAAATGGCAAAATCTCTCAAACACCAATGTTTTGGAGCTGCGCAGGGTCCAATAGTTTTAAAGCTCGAAAAACCACATCTACGACTCGTACCAAATGTACATGCAAATTTCAATCCTCTACCTCAATTCTAAGGCAAATATCCGTGGAATAAATTCAGAAAAATCACCCAAAAATTCACCTTTCTGGTGCTATGAGGGAGCGAGAGGGTAATGCGCATGAAAAGTCGAAATCACCAAAAGCCACATTCAAGACCCTAATAAATGTCATCATCAGTGAGTCTCAGTCGCTTACAACCATAAAATCAACCTTTTAAGTCAATTAGGAGGGGATATATGGGGGTTTTCCTCCTTTTTGACCGTGAAAAAGGGCTGTTCCTCTCCCATCTCCCCACCAGTTTGGTATATATATTTAGTGGCGGAGGGGGGAGGGGTAGTAGATGTGCTTTTTGGGGGTCTCGACTATTCAGAGCGCGCCATCTATTACGATCCCGTGCCTGTGAAGCAGCTCTTACCACAGAGCCCATTCGCACTTTGCAGATGTCAGACCACCTGGTCGGAGATCTTCCTCTACCTCTTTTAGCAGGGGCCTTACCAAAGAGAATGTCTTTTTCGAGATTTCCAACTTCTCTCCTGGTCACATGTCCAAAATACCCTAGAATACGTTTCTCGCTTAAAATAATTAGCCTGACTGACTCCTGTATTTCGTTGACGATTGAAATGTTGGTTCGTCGCACTGTTCAGGGTATCCTTACCATCCTTCACCAGACCCACATCTCAAAGACGTTGATTTTTCTTTTATCATCAGCCTTCAATGTCCATGTTTCCGCGGCATATAGCAAAACAAAGAAAATCAGTGGCTATATAAGTCTCTTCCTTGTCTTTCTGGAGATCTTGTTATTACATGAAACATTACGCACCTACATCTGCTTCTATGATGGAGCCTAAACATAAGAAAGCGTTCACTTTTTCATATTCGCTCAGAGCTGTAGAAACTGAAAGACGCTTGGCCCGATCCACCAGCATGGCATTCGTTTTTGATGTATTAATACGAAGTCCAAGTTTTTCGACGGCTATCTTCATCAGGTTGACAAGCTCCGCCATTTCCTCTTCATTCGAAGCAATCAAGATGGCATCTTCTGCATATCCCAGATTAGAGATTGTTCTTCCTCCGATGGAAATACCAGGATTCTAATGTTCTAGAGCCTCTCGAATTATGTGCTCACCATAGAAGTTGAATAACTGCGGGGATAATATCCATCCTTGACGCACTCCCTGTTCCGCTTGAAAATCCTCAAATTCTACACCATCAACTCTCACCACCATAGAATTGAACTGATATAGGGACTTCACCGAATCTACTAAATGAGCAGGGACTCCCATCTCTCTGAAAACATTCCAGAGCTTCTTCCAATTCACGCAGCCAAAGGCTTTGGCACAATCTATGAAACAAATCACTACAGTTATGTTGAACTGCCTGCACTTTTCGATGATTTGCCAAACATTCGTCATCCGCTCCCTTGTGCCTCTTCCTGACATGAACCCGGCCTGTTCAGGTGGAATTTGCCTGTGTGGATACGCCTTGATCCGGTTGTTTAGGGTTTGTAACATGACTTTTCTGAGAGCGTAATCTTGCATCTCCTTTCTTATGCAAGGGAATCAGCACCGACTTGCACCATTCAGTGGGTCATCTTCGACTCTAGCAAATCACACTTCAGAGTTTTCATACTACTTCGATTCCATTTTCACCAAGAGCCTGCTACAATTCAGCTTCAATACCATCGCAACCAGGTGCTTTGCGCCTCTTTATCGCATTCAACGCCTCGCTTACTTCATCAATTAGAATGTTTGAGTTGTAGAATTTTCCTATGGCACTCTCTGACTTTAAGAGAACCAGGGGGATCCTTTCCTCCCCCTGGTGTGTAGCGTACTGTTAATATTTGTATTCACTCTTCACGCATCAACACGCACAAACAGTTTAGACTTCTCCGTGCTAAAAGGGTAAACTTGCAAACCCACAGTGGTCATTTTTGCAAGATACTTCTAATGAGTGCGATAAATTTAAACGGCCCTGAGTTCCAGTGCCCTCTAAATGGAGCAGGAGTGCTAAGAATATTCGTTTGCGCTAATCGATTCAATTTTGCGAAGAAGATCTGTAAAATAAGCACGTGGAATGTATGTGGCTTGAAGACTACAGGTAAGCTAGCTGTAGTCTAAAATGAAATGAAAAGAATAGGGTTGCTGATATTAGGAATCAGTGAAACCAACTGGAACACCATTGGCAAATTTACATCAGGCGAGGGAAACTCCGTCTTTTCATCGGGTAAGAGGCCACACAGGAGTAGCAATCATAGAAGACGGTAGATACAAACACCTGGTGCCAGATGCAAGGACCATCATTGATCTGATGGCAGTCATCAGGATTGATGCAGCTCCATCCACCATAAGTGTCATCCAAGCATATGCCCCAATCAATGCAGCACCACATGAAGAAATTGAAGGATTCTACAGTATCCTCAAAGAAACACTGGCTTCACTACCTCAACATAAAACTGATGCTGGGAGACTTTAACACCAAAGTTGAGAGGACTGATAGCAGTGATGCTTGCTATGGAGTAGTTGGTAGTCATGGTCTAGGAACAAGGAATGAACGTGGAGAAAGGCTTCTCCAGTTCTGCGTGGAACAACAACTTGTGCTGGCGAATACCTTTTTCCAACAACATAATCGCAGACTACTAAATGTACACGGTGAATTTCACTTCCCTAACTCAATTTGGAGGGAAGATATGCTTGGGTCAGTTTCTCATAAAGCTCAAAAAGGGAGGAAAACCCCGTATCTCCCCTCCTAATTGACCTATGTGGTTGGGATTCTTCTACGATTGGTTTTGAAAGGAGTAATTTTTGATATTTTGAGTCTTCAGCACCCTATCTTACAAAGTTGGGCATGAGTGAATTTTGATGTAAGGTTATCTCCACTTAAAAATATTAATTCTGTCGCCAAACCAAACCTACTTCTACTTTGGTCCGTATCACAAAAAGCAAATGAGTTCAGTTTCAGAGAAAAGATAAACAAAAAGTGTTGCCGAAAGTGCTATGTGCGAAGTCAGGAGTTGGCGATGCTGCACTAGGCAACTGATGATGATGAATTCTGAGAATTTTTCTAAAAATTTACCAAAAATCGGTTTTTTGGACTTTATTTTGGAAAACTAATAGTAAATACCCTCCTTTACCAACAGACATAATTTTTAGAGTTTGAAGAATTCTATGGTCATTTTACAGCCTTAAAAGTAGAAGAGGCTTGCATTAAGCCACCCTATTTTACGACAGTAGAACGAAGGAGCAAAGCACGAGCACGAGCACATAGATTCAATTATAATCGCTTAAACGTTAAGCACAAGGCATAACAGAAAAGGCACATACAATGTGCAAGATACACAGCGAGCAGAAGATGGTCTATCAATTAGCGTGCATCGCTCATAATGAGGATTCGTTTTCAGCAGCGCGCGAAATTAGGCTCACGTAAGTACTTGCAATTGACCTTCGTCTTGGGAAGAGAAAGAGAAAGAAAGAGAGTACCCCATCATCGTTCAATTGCCTACGGTACGGCTCTTAAGACTCGAGTACCTGTACCTGCATAAATAATGAAATATCCGTAAAGAAAGAGAGAGAGGAAAAAAAAGATGGAAAATTTTACGTTATTTCATCCATCGCCATCGTCTATCCTTTCTACGGAGTGTAGAATTTTTCACAACATCGCACCGCTGCATTATTTCATACAAATACGCAGCCAGCGAGCGCGAAATATTCCGCGGTTAAAGTACTTACGCTAGAGCCGCGATCTTTGCTGTGGTTTTTTCGTCATCTCGTCAATGAACAAATAGTTGACCGAGTTTACACAACGTGCCATGCCATACCATGCCATGCCACGCCACGCTATACCGCCTCCATCATCATACGCATACATACACAGGTACATATATCTATCCATCTACCTATCTATCCACAGCCAGCGAAAAGAGATAAGTATTTATGGTGCGCAAACACACGCGAAATTTTTGGTACACAACTTCTTCCCATAACTATATTCATTCATCAGGTCGGAAGGTCGACTATGAAACGAATAAAGGTTACCATTTATTGATACCTGAGTGGCAAAAACCTGATGCCAATTCGATCAAAAAACAGCGTATCCTTTGCTCGCTCGCCAGTCGTAAATTTCCTCATTACTAGAAACACACATACGTACGTACGTAGGTACATATCATTTACCAATATTCGAATACCAGTTCTGGATAAAAGAGTAAATATTCCATCCAAAAGTCCACTTCTACGAGTCGGCCGTCTATCGTCTTCGCTGCAGCCCGCAGCGGCATCCGACCTAACCCATTACAATAATTATACACCGTTCGTCTCTTTCCATCTATGTCTTTCTCTCTCTGATGCTCTGTGATCTGCGCTCCACGCCGACATGACGTAATTGACCGACTGGTCTCTGGGCATTGGTTTATTGGGCCACACAGCATTACCATTTTCTTCGATAGACTTTGCCGCAACGATGACACCTCCTCCTGCTTCTCTTCTTGCATACGTCTACCACAGACAAGAATGTCATTTCGCGAATACAACGACGTCGACGACGACGACGACCAGCAACGTGCCACCGCACGCTCTTGACCAATATATCGTGACATCGAAGCCCAAAGGCGCTAGGCGGCCGCGTATATTTACCCCGAGGTGCACGTGTAGCTGTACATATTATGTATTCGTAAGGTAGTAAGTATATATACATACGATGGTGCCATTAGTGAAAGTTTTTGATTCGTTCCTACAAATGTCGAGGTAGACTACACACACACATATGTATCGTTGTACGATCGAATACATACGTATGGTTTTTAATTTGGACGAGGGCGAGGGGCGAGGAAGGAAGCTCTCAGCGTGATAAAAGAAAAGCAAGTCAGTGACTTCAGAATTCGCACATGAACTTGACAAGATAAAGGAATGAAGAAAAATTGAAAAAAAAAAAAGGAAATGATTTTTCCCAAATGGGTAGTTGAAGTGATTTAGGAGCAAAAAGGTCTAGATCCTTCATAAGGTCACACACACTGCATACCGCCTATATTTAACATATCAAGTTTCAGGACCTTGAACTGTAAAAATTAGCAGCCTCTAAAATATGTCCAAAGAAATAAATTCTTATTAGTGCTGGGTAGAGTTGTATGGCGAGGAAAGAGGGAGAGTGGAGGTTGAAAAATTAGGCACTCTACAAAAGTACGGAAAGATATGAGCCGGCCAGACTGGAAAAACCACAAAAAATCACCCAAAAAGGTGCTTCTTTGGGGCTGCGAGGGGATGCTGTAAAGCGGAAAGGTCGAAACACCCGAACAGCATATACATACCAAATTTCAACTTCTTAGCTCGATTTGAAGAGTAGATATGCGTGAGATAAACTCGAAGAAGGGCAATAACCTAACCTAACCCATCACTGCTTTCCAAGTTCTAGGATTGTGCGATGGGTCTGAATGGTCAAAATTTCAAAAAAAGCACATCCAGGCCATCTAATAAATCTATATGCAAAATTTATGCCTCGTGGTTAAATTTGGATGGGAGATATGCGTGCGATAAATTCAAAAACAGTAAAACCTGCCTAAAATACAACTTTTTTGGGAAGGCTGTTCACGGATTCTATGGGACTAAAATATGACAACTCCAGAAACGGATAACAGGTACCCTTACTAAATCCATATACCAAATTTTTACTTCTTAGCTCAATTTTATGGGGCAGATAGGTGTAAGACAACCCTGAGAAACGACGAAAACCAAACCTAATCTGATCAACAGAGTGCATTGAGCAGTAGCGTATGCAGGGAAGGGGGTTACCAGGGCTATCACTCCGTACCCTCAGGCGCACATTTATGCTGGATTTAATATTCGATTCATTGAAAATTCGTCACTTTCTCATTGAGTCTTCCAAACTTGAAACCCAAACATCGAAAAAAGCACTTTTTATGACTTGAAAATGCCATTTTTTTTCAAAATTTTGACCCCACTATGCTCGGGTTATCAAGTTTTACTCCGCAAAAATTTCTGGGTACCTGTCTGGTAATGAGGCTGACAAACCGAAACCGTCCAAAGAAACACCTGGCGCGTCTACTTAATCCATATTTCAAATTTCAGTTCTCTATGTGAATGGGGCGGAGGGGAGAGGAGAGTTTGCAAGGTACCATCTTTGTTCAAAGTGAAAAAGGGGAAAACCTCTCCTATCTCTCCTCTTTAGTGAAATAGAAGGCTGATTTTTGGATACGTCATACAACTCTCAATTCTCCACCAACTGGTTAAGAAAAGAATGATTTTTACGATTTTTGCTCCTCAACATCCTCTTCTCCCGGTTTGGATACAACTGAACTCTAACCAAAGGTCATCCCCACTCATGCATATTTGATATTTTGCTGATCTAAGCCTTCAGACCCAATCTGAACGACTTTATCACTATTACATTTGAGAGTAGGAAGGGTTCAATAGAGTTCAGAAGTCACTGACGACTGTACATACCCAATTTCAACTTCCTAGCCCAACTTGGAAGGGAGTTATGCGATGAACAAAGATTAAAAATTAGAAAAACCAACCAAGAAAACACATGTGTAGAGAGCTGTGAGGAGCTGCAATGAGCCTGAAAAGTTGAGACCCTCAAAACGCACATATAGGATCCTTACTAGATGCACATAACTCAAAAAAAAAAAGAAGGAAAACTCGACCAAAAACCCACATATTGGGAGCTGTGAGGGGGTGTAATGGGGCTAAAAAATCGAGACCCCTAAAAAGGCAGATCTGGGGTCCCTACTAAATGTACATATTAAATGTCAGCTTGTCAGCTCAAATTTGTCGGGTGATAGGGGAGGAACAGTCCTTTTCAAGGTCGTAAAGGGAAAACACCCCTCATATCTCCCCTCCTGATTGACTTAGGAGGTTGATTTTTGGATATGTTATAAAACTTTGGATTCTCTGTCGATTGACTCAGAAAAGAAGAATTTTGGCGTTTTTGATCCCTCAGCACCTCCTTCTCCAAAACTGGTCAAAACTGGATTTTCACTCCAAGGTCATCCCCACTCATATATATCTAATCTGTCGCCAAACTGAGCCGATTGACCAAATTGGGATGGTTTTGGTCAATATCGAGCAGAGAAAATTATTTTAATGTTAGAGAAACAGAATAAAAAATAAAAAAAATAAAAATAATTATCTGACATGGCCAAAAATTGGCCTAATGGTCTCCTATGATCCCCAAACGGATTTAGTTGGTATTACGCCCCCTTCCCCTCTGCCGTTGGGCGATTAGCCTGGTTTTCATTGACAATATTACACAGAAAGTCAGGCTAATTGAAAAAACAGACCTTGCATGTTTGAAAAATGGTTTTTATGACATTTCTCTTTCTCCTCCTCTCCTACCTCTCCTCACATTGGTTGTAGCTCGATACATAGCTTAGTTTTCTCTGACAAAGACGTTAAGGCGTAGGAAATCAACCAAACTAAGCAAACTTGACTTGATATGAATGATACGAGAAAATGTTCAAATTGAAGACAATTTTTGAAATCTGTTCAGAAGCAGTCAATTTTTAACGGTTAAAAATTAACTCCTTTCTTGATTTTGCACTTCGTACTTCGGATATATTTGATGGAGAGGGAAGTGGGATGAGGATCACTTGAAATTTTTGTATGTAAAATGAAATATGCCCTTGTTCCTTTCCTTCATTAGTACAAGATTCAGCTAAAACTAATGGAGTAAAATTATCACAGTCTTTATGAGATACTTCCTTTCTCCTCTCATCCCACCTCTACCAGCACAACTTTACATCTCCACATGGCTAAATATCAACGAAATCGGCACATTTAATACAAGATTTAAACGGGCAATAAGTGTACCGAGCAAAGTTAAATTACATCATATCGTTTAGCATTAGAATTAGCTACATGCGCAGAACCTGACCCTCATTATCTCATGCAATTTCATCAATATCCATGAACCTACAACGACGGAACAAGTTCCATAAATATATATGGATGTTGCTAAAACCGCTAACTACTTACAGAAGCTAATACCTATCGTCACCCGACGCGATGTACATATTTTACTTTTGTTTTCTTATTTACAAGTCCAGCTTGTTTGTTTGTGTTTGTTTTTCTTCATATTACTCTCCGGTCACCGTACCTCTCTCTCTCTATTCACATATGTATGGTGCAACGTGCATCATTGGTATTCGCATACAGTACCTAGATGCATCATGTACGAGTACAAGTGTGATTTTGAAATGATCTAGTTCTTTATAGGGAAATACAATCCATACAAGTAGCTTACAGTACACTCGTGCGTTTGTTTATTGTTACATACGTACAATGTAATCAGACTCCTCTAATCGCCGATCACAAATACCTACTGCGCCTTATTCCTTTAAATTATTCTTTTCCACGAGTAGCGATGTAAATTGTATGGTAGATTCTGCATCAGTAGTAGAATAGACGATATGTATTCGCGTGCAAATAATGTACCTGTATCTATAAAGCAACTACTTATATTGCCACGAATCTCAAGATAACTTAGCATGCAAGATACATCTTTGTATACCAAAGATATACTATCGAATTACTATCCGAATACAACACGCGTGTGTTATTAAATTATTAAAACACGATTTTTACAACAGATAATCACGTTTTTTTTCCCCTTCATCTTACAGGTATCTACGTTATTTATTTATTTTTTTCGCTGCAGAAACTTAACATTTTGTCTAACTATGTCAAGGCGTTGTTAGCATCCAACGAATGAGGTTTTCTTTCGTTCTTTCTTTTCTCAATTTTTTTTATTTTTTTTTTATTTTTTTTCGGTCAAATAAATTTAATAATTTGGATAGTACGGAGGGATCGATAATATGTAGGTATGTGTCGTATTCGAAGCGGTCAATAGAGGACACATTGCTAGCATCATCGATCGTTTAACCGAATTCTTCAACGAGCACTTTAGAACGCAGATGTAGCCACATAGATAGGTCTACAGGTACGTGTACTTTTAGAATACTGGGCCAAACCTTCATACCTCTCGCGTACCTTTAATAGAACACACTGTATGCACTAACGTAACAGTTACCTTCGAAAATCAATAAACATTGAAGATTCCGTCGCCAGAGTGATTGGTTCTTCTTCTCGATCGTATACACGTACATTTACATATTATACCAGCACAAGCACGCGTAAGTGTAGGTAATTCGTCAATCTCATTTACTTTATGTCAGATGCTGGGTAGCTCGTACTGTGTGCTCGCCCATATATGGGGATCGACGAATAACGTCGGCCACTGTGAGCTAATAATTTGCTCAAAAGTAATCTGCGATTTATTAAGAAGATGATGCGTGTATGTAGCATGTACTTCTTCTGCTCATATATCGGTATGTAAGTTATTAGCAATATTTCCAGACCTTGACCCGGTCTTATTCTTATCAGTGAACGACTGAGTGTTCTTTGATAACGCATCGAACTTCATACACTACCGGCCATGTTGTTCGTCCATTATCCGGTTGAGGAAGTAGGCAACAGATATGCGCGTTTATCAGCATCTTGATGAGGGATTAGATTTTAAAAGACACGATTAGGTAAATAATTCAAGTATATATGAGTTTTTTGGAACATCCTGTTTAGTCCAACATTGAAAAGTCTACTCGTGTTTAACTAAACTGATCATGGATAATTAGACTCGGGTATGTTATTGTCTCGCGATCACGCTATAATTTTAGGTAAGGCTACGATATTATTATTATTTTGAAAAGTTTTAATTGGGAAAATTTCACAAAATTTCCACATACGTATTGAACTAGTGATGAGAACAAAAAACAAAATCAATGAAAATTGTTTCATCTCGTGTAACGAAGCAACATCTCTTTGCAATGGCAATGTATTGCTTTTTCGGTACGATTTTCGTAAAATATTAGAGCGAATTGTTCCATTCATGGAGTAGGAGTAATGAAAGAAATGACTCTGCGATGCTTTTTCTTAATCAGTAACAGGAGTAAAAGAGTAAATGTTGTTGTTGGAGTGAATAGTTGAAAACCCTAAGAAGCACATCTAAAACAGCTTACTACAGCTCTGTGCCAAATTTCAACTTTGTAGCTCAATTTAGAGTAGAAAAGACCAACTTGAAAAATTTCAAAAACTGTACAAATAAGTACTTTTTTTGAGCTATAACGAGATTCAATGAGGCTAAAAAATCAAAACCGTCAAAAAAATATATCTAAGACCCCTACTGAATCTATTATAAAATGGTATGCGAGAAGCAGTCTTTTTTCAAAGTCAAAATGAATTAAGAACTCCATATCTCCCTTCCTAATTGACGTAGGAGACTTATTTTTGAACATATTATACAAAATTTGATTTTTCATCAATTGACTCAAAAACGAACGATTCTAGATATTTTAGTCCCTCAGTATCCTTTCCCCTTAAACTAGAAGAAAAACGTAATTACGATGTAAGGTCGCCCTGCAAGCCTACTCGTAGAATTTGAGCAATTTTTATAGGTATTGAGCGATAAATTATATCAGTTTCTGGAAGAAGGGAATTAATAGATTAAATACCCAACATGCCCAAAAATAGTCTCAATAGTCTACTACGATTCCAAAATGGGTTTAGTTGATAGTTTCCCTCGCATCTGCCTCATTCCGATAGACTACAAAAGCTCGATTTTCCTATTTGACAATATGACACAGAAAAACAGGTTAAAAATACTAAGCTCAAAATATTTCTTCAACATTCATCTCAAAAAACGAATTGAAATCCAAAATGGACATTGAATTTGAAATCAGCGACCCCGAAAACCTTGAAATCGATATGCATGACGATATGTTATCATATTTTATACACCCCCTTCTTTTTGAGTGATCTTCACCTAAGGTCATGACCCCCACCCACTACCAATGGGTGAAAATTTAATTAAAATGGTAACATTTTACAACTATACTTCAAAACAGATACTAAAATATTATAGCGGTGTTTTCAATTTGACTGTTTTCGAACGAAATACCACATTTAAAAGGGGGCTCAAGGGGGCAGGACTTTCAAAAATGATAAAAATCGTTTATGGGTATCGATTTCAAGAGTTTCGAGGGCGCTGAATTCGAAAATAATGTTTATTTGAAGATTTAGAGCTCTATTTACAAGTTAATCAACTCTAATGTAGTTTTTTATTTATTTCTGGATCAAATAAACGGATTAATGATGGAAAAAATCCAAATGCTCATCTAGAACGCCAAAATAAACTTTTTTGAAGTCTTCATCCTCCTACCTTAGTCAATAGGCAGTAATATCTTGGTTTTCATTTATAATATGACACTAAAAATCAAGCTCAAAAAAAGAAAGCCCGCTTGCCAGGTCTTCACTAGCACATATTTACGCTCTCTCCAAACTCCATACCTCTTATTTACTTATCTCCAATATTTTAAGAAAATCTGGCTGAAAAAGTACTGAATTGTCATGCTTTTTCTCTCCTTCTGGTGGACTCCCCAGCCAAAATACGTGCACTGGCAGTTTACAAAGAGATGTTATTTCTTTGTACGAGATAAAACTCTGGTTCAAAAATATCACAATTAATTTTCATAACCTTCAGGTATGCTTACATGTCTCAGAGATTCTAATTCAATACTTTTTCGATAGTTCAATTTACATATTCTCAAGTACAATACATTTCTCTGGAAATCTACCTAAAATCGATAACTACATTTTTATTTGAAGGAATGCAGTATTATAATTTAGAAGCTGTCTACAAAGTAATTTGACATATTGTTTTACCACTCTGATTCAATGTTTTTACTTCCTGCCTTTCGTAAGATCAAATTACTACCCCAAAAGATAATATAAACACTTTTTCAAAAATGCTCTCAATTGATAATTTTACGCATCTATAAACGAATCCATCACATGCAAATTGTAGCATTTTACATTCGACACTTTGACATTAAACTGTGCAAATTGATGCAGGTAAATCTAGTAGGTCTAGGTGCCACGCACTGTAAATCTTTACTGGAATCCGAAACAAGTTGGACAGTTCGAAATTCCTTTGCCATACCTATCGATATATGCAGACGACTCGACTCGACTCCGGAATTCACCACTTTACAGAATCTCAGTCAAGGTGCAAAATATTTTCCTAGGTCAACCTTGATTAATCTTCTTCAGACACGTCGCATCCCGTTGTAAATGACTCGAACACTATCGAAGACTAATTAAAACTGATAGAAGGTGGAAATATGAACTGTATTTATTCATTAATACGTTCAATTCGGTTCGTTTATCGCTGACGCGCAGCTGAGACAATAGAGCTCCCGTAAAGAGTCTATGTGTCGGGTTTAATTTACTTCGAGTCAATTATTTCATTCGTTCAAGCATCGTGTTTCTTTCTTCTCTGTCTTATACGAGTATGTATGTATATTACATACTATTTTATTTTTTTCATAAACGCATTGGACCATATTTTCAACGCCCTTGACACGGATATTCGCTCGCGAAAATTCCTCACACAACTCTAGATACTCGTATTTTTCTTTAAAATAATAACGATATACATCCCTCTCTTCACCTTTCACGCACAAAATGATACATAATACTTAGCTGTGTACAATGATACCACCACTACGTACACATTGATCCTCGATGAATAATTTTAACTTACGCGATTTGTTTCTTATTTTATGTTACAGATCCAAGAGTGAACGATTGGCCATTAATGGAAAGTCCACTTCCTACAGTAGCCTTAGTGGTGGCTTATTTATACGTAGTCATGTTCCTAGGACCAAGAATGATGGCCAATAGAAAACCGTTTAAATTAAACGAAATATTGGTCATTTATAATGCCATTCAAGTCATATTTAGTTTACTTATGTTATGGGAGGTACGTATTACCCGTTTAAGTGTATCAACTAAGTAAATATTCCAATCATTACGCGAATATGATAAATACCCTTTTCTTTGCTACCTCTTCTCCCTGATGTGTATGATTCTGGCTGTCTTAACGTCACTCGCAATGGAAAATGGCAATCACGAGTAGTCCTACTCAAAATGCGAACATCTCATACCTAAGCTAACAATACCAAAATTTTTCAACTTCCTGTTACATCTTGGGAAAACAAAATCGACCTCGAGACAACTAACTCGAGTAATGATAAACGATCAACGCGTGCTGTCTATGCGACCGCATTTCAATCAAAACTACAGATATAATTTTCAATTATAGTCGACCGAGGGTAAACATCACGTACTAGAGTCGTCTTCGTGTCAATAACAACGACCCAGGAGTCATCTCTAATACAGTATGACATCGTGTCATCTCGATTCTTCACAGAATCTGCGTAGTAAAAATGTGGAAAAAATATAAAATGGCCTTCGAACAAAACGAAATCAAAGAAGAAAGATAACAGAGACATGGCTGGAATTAACAATCATCTACGAATAAACAGTTTGGTTTTCCTTTCAACTTGATTTTTCAAACATGCCAGATTTAATGATGGTTCCACTTGAGAGCATAAGCCTTAACATGAGATGTAAGCTCGAACAATTTATTTTATTTGAACATCCACTAAATAGTCATTTCAGCTTATTTCTGTAATTTTCCCTCATCTTTGGTCCCAAAACTGACACCTGAGAAAATCCCATTCGATCTATACTAACAAAAACGTCACAAACCTCTAAATTCATAGAGATCTGTATGAGAGGAGGACGTCAAGGCGGGGGAGGGGCGTGTAGGTATATTTTCAAAAATAACACTCTCGTATCAACTTTTGGTGGCAAGAAGCGACTAGCGATTGATTTCACAGTTTCTTTAGGTAGCTGATTAAGTCGAGGAAAATCATCTTATGTATAGTCGATTGATCGGCATCCGACAGTAACGAAGGGAGAGGGAGGGACATCGAAAAAATTACTCTCGGTTTCCTAGAGGACCATAAGATAATTCTGAGCACGCCAGATATTTATTTTTATTTTTTACCCAAAACTAAAAATCGCTCTTTCGGCTTCATATAAACCAAAATCTCTCAAATTCGGTCACTACGTTTGGATTGCAGGGGGATTTAATGCATATGGTTGAGAATGGGCTTGGATCAAAATTCATCCAAGTCCAAAATACGTAGAGGAGGTGTTTAGGATCAAAAATTGTAAAAAATTGTACATTTTCAAGTCAATGGATAGAAAATTGAGAGCTACATGGCATATCTAAAAATTCCTTTTTGCCCTTAAAAAAAGGTCGCACTTCCAAATTGGAGCTAACGAGGAAAGCACTCAAACCCATCAACTCAGATTTGAACGAAACTTCGACAAATGGAAAGAGCATTTCAGAAAACTCCAAATCTCAATTTTCAGCTAGCAAAATTAATTTGGACGTCGCCATTCAGGGGGTTTTCAAAATTTCAAAGCAACCCGGTACACAGAAAATATAGCCAAGTAAAAAAAATTAAATTTTCAAAAACCGTTACCAGCGTAGCGAAAATTTTGAAAAATAGTTATTAAACTATTATTGAAACCGCAAGCATATTTTTAATAATTTTCAGCTCTTCTGGAGCTTTCAGTGAATTTTCAACGTTTCTCCAGGGTTTTCAAAGCCATTCCAAGACCTGCTCCAATCAACTTCGGCAGCTGAAAATAAACATACAAAATAGACTAATGTAGTTTTTCCAACGAATCCGAGTTGAACAACTGAAATATGCATTTTTTTTTTTGCATTATTCGAATATTCGTCATTTGCTGGAAAAGTACATTAGTCCATTTTGTACGCCCGCAGCATACCATCATTATATTTCGAGATTCTAATTAAAGTCGGTTTGAAAATTCTGGAGAAATATCACAAATTTACTGCAGGCTCCAGAACGGCTGAAAATGCTTAAAGATAGGATTGTAGTCCAAATAACGGTCTAATGATCATTTCCCAAAATTTTCGCTACGATGGTAATGATTTTAAAAAAACTTTTTTTTTTTTTTTGCTTATCAATATTTTTTATGTTTTACAAATTTGTTTTTAAATTTTGAAACCCCCTCTCAATAATGGCGCCCAAATTAATTTCGATAGCTGAAAATTGAAATTTAGAGTTTTCTGGCATGCCCCTATCCTTTTGTACAAGTCGCATTCAAATCGAAGTTGACAGGTTCAAGAGGTTCTCTCTGTAAAAAACACAATATACATTTAGCAGGAGCTCTGGATATACTTTCAAGATGTTTCAACTTTTCAGTCTCATTCTGGCTTATCACATACTCGAAAAAGTACTTTCTCGGGTGGTTTTTGCCCCTTTTCCATCTCGTTCTTCTCACTGTACCTTCGAAAATTGACCTGAGGGGCTGAAATTTGTCAAACAGGTTCACAATAAGGGTTTTAAATGTACCAAAGTCAACCTCTACCTATGCAACTATTTTTTTTTTTTACTGGGCGTTAATAATTGCTAAGATTTTTACGCCCAGTGTTTAAAAGGGGTCAGAAAGATTGGGACTTAAATTTGGTGTTGGAAGTTGAAAGTTATTTTATTAAGAGCAGGATTTTTTGCACGACTGTGGAGGAATCTAGAATGGAGTAGGTGTTTTCTGGGATGTTTAAGGTTTGTCTTTTTTGTTTCAAGTTGGGGCAGAGGAACAGGAGGTGTTGGGTGGTGATGGGCTCAGAGTTGCAAAATTGGCACATAGGTTTGGGGGCTCGTAAATATAGATGGCTATGAGTTATTTTTGTGTGACCGATTCCAAGACGTGTAATGATTATTTCACCTGTGCGTTGAAGGAGTGGAAGTTTTTTCCATGGTAGGACAGATTTTTTATGAAT
>FIZR01027412.1:0-10039 GCA_900060175.1 Ferrisia virgata | reverse complement strand
TTTTTTTTTTGTTTGTTTCAGGTAAATTATTCTGGGTCATTTGGGCGCATCAATAAAAAGTGCGCTCAAGTGACCCACCTACTACTCCTATCTATCTCATACGAATTTATTTCTTAAGATGTAAAAACATATCATTTTCAATAAAACACCCATAAAACTGAAATCTGTGTTGTTTATTTCAAATTAATATTAAGAAAATGAAAAAAAAGTATAAAAATGATGCAAATGGTAAGTATACGCATGCCTACCAATTAAAAGGTATGCAAATTAATTAACCGGAGGATGGCAAAGGATAGAGATACATGAAAGACAAAGAAAAACCAATCTGTTTCCTGCAGCAGCAAATGATTGTTACCTACGACGAGGATTTTCTTATCAACCAGATAAGGAAATCCACGGTAAGTTTGAATTGTTTACTTTATTGAATTAAATTGATCGCGCGAATATGAAACTGATCACCAACCGTCCTTTTCTTCAGAGATGTTTAAACATCTTTCTTTCTCTATCCTGTCATCTTTCTCTTTCTTTTTCTTTTTTCAGTTGACGAATCCTCAGCTAGGGGAAATATTTGTTCAGGCCATTCAGCGGCCAGCGCTGACCATAATAATTGTGGCCTCTGTAACGCCGTGGAGGGATTTCCCCCCGGATTTTGTAAGTTATAAGATTTGTTATTAGATTCGATCTAAGCTCTTTTATCCCCGTAATACGTTCATTTTTTCAGTTGACGAATCCTCAGCTAGGGGAAATATTTGTTCAGGCCATTCAGCGGCCAGCGCTGACCATAATAATTGTGGCCTCTTTAACGCCGTGGAGGGATTTTTCAGTTGACGAATCCTCAGCTAGGGGAAATATTTGTTCAGGCCATTCAGCGGCCAGCGCTGACCATAATAATTGTGGCCTCTGTAACGCCGTGGAGGGATTTCCCCCCGGATTTTGTAAGTTATAAGATTTGTTATTAGATTCGATCTAAGCTCTTTTTAATTTAATTTTCAATTTTTAGTGTCGATATGTCATCGATGTTCCGCGAATACCATTAGCTGCCATCCTGGAAAAATACAAGGAGGTGGATAGATGGTGACGTCAAATATTTGATAAAAAAGTGTTTGGACGATCTCATTCCTGTGAAATTCCACTTGACGCAGGAACATAAAATTTCTGCCTTATTTTGGCCTGCTATGAAGCAGTTGAGGTACCTAGAAAATCACGGACTAGCAACAGCCAACGAGTGTTGGGAAGCATTGAAATCAGAAATGAATGGGGTGAATAGCGGCTCCACATCCCCCACTACATCTTTATCAAATTCGCAATCTGATTCATCCCAGAAAATTGAAGATCCATTTTTTGAAAAATATAAAGACGTGGATGTCGACCACCAGATCAGTTTGGCCAATGTAGAACTGGAACGGTACCGTGCTTTTCGCACCAGCTCTGTGGATCAGTCAAACATTTTGCAATGGTGGAAAGCAAATGAAACCCAGTTTCCGTTGCTTTCCCCTCTCGCAAAAAAATACCTGGCCATCCCAGCCACTAGTTCGGCGTCAGAAAGATGTTTCAGTAATGCAGGTAGGATTATTGAAGAAAGGAGAACACGACTATGTCCCGAAAACGTCGATGCGTTGCTTTTTTTGCATTCCAAATATAAAGATTGAATTTTAATACTTGCCAGTGTAGTCACAATTACCTCTTTTATTTGTATTATTTTTTCTACGGTTACAATTTTTATTTTGTCATTTGTAAGAAGTCATTATTGTTTTTAAAAATTGCCTAGTCAAAGTTACTTTCTTTACTTTAGTTATTTTTGATATAGTTATCATTTTTTTTATTTATATATTTTGAAGACGTATCTTTTTTTAAAAACCAATCTAGTCAGAGTTACTTTCTTCACTTAAATTAGTTTTTCTCTGATTACAGTTTCTTCATTTTTCTGCTATTAAGAAGTCGTCATTTTTTATAACCTGTCTAAGCGAAGTTATTTTCTTTATTTTCATCATTTTTTCTAAGGTTACCATTTTATTTTTTCATTTGTAAGAAGTCATCATTGTTTTTAAAACTTGCCTCGTCGAAGTTACTTTCTTTACTTTTATTATTTTTGATGTGATCATTTTTTTTATTTACACACTTTCAAGACATATCTTTTTTTAAAAACCAGTTTAGTCAGAGTAACCTTCTTTATTTTCATTAGTTTTTCTCTGTTTATCTTTTGTTCATTTTTCCGTTATTAAGAAGTATCATTTTTTTAAAGCCGTCTAGTCAAAGTTACTTTCTTTATTTTCATTATTTTTTCTATGATTTATCATTTTTTTATTTCCAGATTTTTATAGGTATCTTTTTTTAAAAACCAGTAGTGTACTCACAATTACTTTTTTTAATTTGTATTATATTTTAAATGGTTACCTCCTTTTTATTTTTCATTGCTTAATAAGTTATCATTTCTTTTATTTCACACACTTTCCAGACGTATCTTTTTTTAAAAACCGGTCTACTCAGAGTTACTTTCTTTATTTTCGTTAGTTTTTTTTCTAATTACAGTTTCTTCATTTTTCCGTTATCAAGAAGTCATCCTTTTTTCAAAACCTGTCTAGGCGAAGTTACTTTCTCTACTTTTATTATTTTTGATATGATCATTTTTTTTATTTACACACTTTCAAGACGTATCTTTTTTTAAAAACCAGTTTAGTCAGAGTTACTTTCTTTATTTTCATTAGTTTTTCTCCTGTTACAATTTTTTTTATGTTTTTAAAAAGTTATAATTTTTTTAATCTATCTAGTCGAAGTTATCTAATAAGGTTACATTTTCTTTTAATTATAATATTTTCGAAAAGGTATTTTTTTTAAAACCAGCGTAATCGCCATTTCCTTTTTTTATTTGTATTACTTTTTCTATGGTTACCATTTTTTTCATAACATTTCAAGGAAGTATCTTTTTAAAAAACCGGTGTTGTCAGAATTACTTTTTTCATTTGTATTTATTTTCTATGATTGCCATTTTTCTTATTTTCCATTTTTAAGAAGTTATAATTTATGCTTATATAACTTTGTAAAAGATGTTGGTATTAAATTTTTGTTTTGATTTACTCTCACAAAACAAGTCGAATGATTGATTTGAAGGTCAAAATATTTTTTTATAAAAGGTAGAACATTATCTGAAAATACTTTAAAATGTATGAAAGATGCATTCCACATACCAGTAACTTATATCTTTCGATCTTCCTCTGAAATCCATTGGAGAATGCAAACAAATGGCATTGCAACTATGAATGTATTCGGATAAAGTATTTTCTCTTATGGTTCCATTGATGAAAAACATGGCAGAAATAAAGAATTTTTTGGTTTGTTTGGTATGAGACATAATAAATTTTAAGCAAAGCAACTGACTATAAAAAAAACAAATTCATCATAATAAACTCCTCATTGGTGTACTGTCAGATAGAAAAATGTTCAACCCACAAATCATCAATACAAACTTGTACAACTGACTCACAGTTCAAAAATTGAAAATAAAATGGGAAAAAATCTTTTGAAAAATTTTCTTACAAATTAAATTATTTTACATGTGTAGGTATTAGCTAACTTGATCCGGAAAAGTCACGAAAGTCAAATTTCTGTTATTACCCATTTTTTCATGAGTTTTCAATTAATGTGATTCTTTTCACTGTTTCACAATTATCTGAAAAATTTAAACACATTTTATGAGAAACGCTCTCTTGAAATGGATAAAGAATAACAATTTTTGATGATTCAGTTTTAGCACACCAATGTAAGTTTACACTTGTAGATGATTTTTCAATTAAAATGGTAGATTTTTCACTCATTTTGTTAAACGTTGAAACAGCGTATCTGCGGGTAAGAGTAATGTTGAATTAGAAACATTACACATGATCATCTAAAACTGATATGGTACATCCATTCCGAGGGAGCATTCCTCGAAAACAGTTCGCTATCCACTCTTTTGGAAAATCGTAAAAAAATGCCAAAAAAGTAATTTTTCAACGTCCTTTATCGAGTCTCATGTGTTAACTTTTTTTATAGCTTGGCGGAGGTTTTAAAGATATTATTATTCATTATTTATCACACCCCAAATTGACAAAAATAACTGCAATCCCGTTCCGAAGGTGTTAATATAACGAATATTATTCAAAAGAGTTAATCTAACTAGTTATACCGACTACCGTACCGTTTTATGACGGTAGGTATCAGTTAATATTCGCTAGGTGCGTGCGCAGCTAAACACTAACTAGTTAGATAACCGAGCGATTAGATTATCCGATACTCATACGAATATACCGGTTAATTTAACTATACCGTGCAGTACTCTGGTATGTAGGCATCTTGAACGTTTGAACTGTTCGTTTCATTTGCGTTATTTTTCATTTGTGCGTTTTTGTACCAAAAAAAAAAAGAATGGATCAAGTCGTACCCATCTGTTCTCCGACATGTTCGCCATTATACTCGCCATCATACTCACCACATACATACACACCCACCAACCCACCTACCCACCTATTTACTCAGTCCACCTAATCACGTATATTATGAATCGTTTATTTTGACAGGAGAATTTTACGAGGTTAGTGGAAGAAAACTTGACAAACGCGGTGGTACCACCGAGGACGATTTGCCAAATTTCGATGATTTATGTGAGTACATTTTTTTTTTTTTTTTGCATTGACATCTAGTAATATCACCCTACTTTCATTGTAGCTGACAATGTCATCAGCAATGTATTCGGATGGTTAGATGAAACAGTGGGTGGATTTAACTGGTGCTGCTAGAGATGCAGAGGTAACCGAGTTGAACAGTGCTGCTAGAGATGCAGAGGTAACGGGTGTGGATTTAAACAAAGATGTAGATATGTGTAAGTATTTATCAACCCATATACCTACCATGTACCTCTAAGACGCGCGATTTCATTTTATTTTTTTCAAATTATAGCCGACAGCTTCATCAATAAAATATTTCAACCGATATATGGAACCCAAGCTATGAAGGAGGACAAGGTGGAGGCAGCAGCGGCGATGAGGGCTACACCTACTGTTACATCCGAGTTGAATGGTGCTGCTATGAGTGCTGGTACCTTTACTACTGATACCGATGTTACAAATAAACATATTCTAGTTATCATAAATGGTTTACAAACTGGAGCGATGTGTACAATTCGTGAGTACCAACTACTGTGTATACTAGTTTTTTTTGCCTATACCTACATCATACTAATAAACGCATGGATTTTTCCGCACATAGAATCAGAGGCTGCAGCGCTTCATGCAGAGAGTGCATATGTCTCTTGGCCATCAATGTCAATGATTGAGCAAGAAGAAGAAGAAGAAGAGAAGAAGAAGGTTATGACATGTACAGTATCAGTTCTGATGGAATTCCGGACAATTTTGCTATCAATCTATACCAAACATTTATACCCATGAAATACTATGATGATAAAAGTTTTCGTATCATTGATAATATCGATTTAACAAGATAATTTTTTTTATGTGGTCTGGAGTTAACATCAACCTATAATACTTATACATATCTACTCACCTACCTTATTATGTTATTACATACATATCTACTCACTTATCTTACTTTCAAATGTACTAGGGAGTGATCAGTATAGACCTGTCTTCATTGAAGATGACCATACTGATCGATCCTCAGAAGAGGATATCGTATTACACACACGACGAGTTAAATTGACGACACAAAATTCTCATATGCAACAAGAGATTAACGATCAATTGAATAAAACTATGAGAAATATGACGTTTCAGCAAGCCTGGAATAGTGAACCTGTGGCAACGCAGATATCCGAGAATACCATAAAAAAATTGACAGCTCATACTCAGAAACAAAATGAGATCATAGAGAAGCAAAACCTCATGATCAGCCGATAAGAGCGCATTGTACAAGGAATGAATGATAAATTTATACGAATGCAAAGTGTTTTACAGAATCAATCAAGGCTGATACAGGAGATGCTAGAAGGTGGTCAATCAAATCCGCGGATAAATTCGCTTACGACTCAAAGCCAATGCCCAGCAGACAAAGTAGATTGATTTACTGAATACTATAGAACATAAAATCAACAACACAATCCACGAAACTACTGGTTGCATACCTGTAGAAATTATGTTAGGTATACCTGGAGAAAATCCAAACCCTCTGGATATTCCAATCCCGGATATAGGTACCAAAGAAGACGCTTATCAACATTCGCTTATCATGGCAGAGAAACGACAAAAGCAACATAACAGTAATCACGAGTTGACAGTATTACAACCTGGTAAGCAGGTATATGTAAGAACACATAAACTGTCGAATAAAGCTGATAAATACAATGCAAAACAGGATTATCCAGCCAATGGACCTTATATTGTGTTGAAAGAATATGCTGACAATGTCTATACATTGTATGATCCAGAAACTGAGTCAACTATTCGTAAAAATATTCGCGAAATTTTAATTGCCTAGTTGATCATGTATTAATTCGTGTATTTTTTTTTTTTAACGTTGTAACATCTCAAAATTCAACTCAGGATAGCCAGTCAAAATTCTCTTACATTCTGAATGCAAGCTTTTAAATAATTGATCTTATTTATTTATGTATGTATGTATGTCTTATGTTGACAATAGGAATTCTATGTTCATTGTTCGCAAGGTGCAGTGCATTTATTAGTAGGAGGTGCGCCAACCTTAGTCAGAGTCGCAGCCCCGTCATACAAAATACAGGCAGGTGATGTAGATCCTAGTCACGTCGTGGATAGACCTATACCGGATGACCGGGTTGTTTCGGAGAAGGTCTTCTATGACTGTACTCGTCAGTTAGAACTACCATCCACAGATACAAACTAGATAGATATTTCTGCGGAGTTAGTCAGTCTTCGAGAGTCAATTAATAAAATTATCGAGTTGGGCGAGAATTTACAGACTCGCATGCAGGAGTTGGAGCAGCGCATGACCAAATTGGAAAATCGACCTATCTCAATCCTGCGCCAGCCCTCCAGTGAGTTGACAGATAAGAGTGTCAAGTTGGTCAACCCAGCATCCTCGGTTTCATCAGTCACGGATGAGCGATCAACGCTAAATACCCCACCAGGGATACCAGTGGCAACTCAAGAGTTCGAAAATAAAAACTGATACCAGTATACCTGATAATATAAGTACGCTAGCCTGTCCAAAAACGATCGATATGGTAAAAATTGGAGAAGATCAGCGTGCTCTGTATAAGGAGATGGCGGTCATGACTGTACGAAAAGTCGCGTCGGACCACTACCGCAGCTACGCTGATATTGTAGATCCATTTTTTCATTGGCCAGAAAAAGACATACAGAAAAAAATACTGTTCAAACAAAAAATTGGTTGAATTGCCATACATGACTTTCCCATCGTCTAAATTAGATATATACACGGCTCAACCAGTACAGTTCAATGGATTCCTTAAAAACAAGGATATACAAGTGATCTATGATCCACGAATTCCCTATAACTTAGTAGGACCATCTATCTTAGAAGATGTCCGGAAGCGGATACCATTAGTTGGTGGATCACTAGCTCATGGGTTTATAGCCTGGCGAGCTCCAAGCGCTAGTAATTACCTATCCAGGGAAGCAGTGGCCTTTGACTTTATAATTAAAGCTGTGGATACACGGATTCAGCTGCCAATCTGCTGTTTATACGTTCATCACTGGCAGGCAGGCCAAGATATAGTCATCCTCAGTAAGGACTTTGCCGATGACTATGAAATTGACATTGACGGCAAGTCCATGTATTTTAAAGTTGACGATAAAGAAATCGAAGTTAGCCTGCAGAGATTTAAACCGGGTCAAAGCATAGCGACAGCGCGATTGGAACAACGCGACCCGACAAAATCAACGCGTATATGGAAGGAGTGCGCAACAAGATGGAACACGAAATTCGATATGTTACTCTCAGTTGGGGGAAAATTTTGATATATTGAAGGAGGTGCTGTCAAAAATTGACCAAAGTAACCGGTTAGTAGGGGACGAAGACAGGTATAGGTTAGACAGATTGATATATTTTTTACGCCCATTTAAGCAAAAGACATTAATCTTCAAAAAGGAAAAGGAGCCGACATTGCATTGTGTATACCTAGAAATGGAGGAGTTAAAGACTCACGTTAAGAATTTCATAGCGAATGAAGTGAAGGATGACCTGAAACATGTTGGTCAAACATGCCTTCACTTCATTATCGAAAAATTTAAAATGTGCAACGAGCACAAGATTGCTTCCTTTATATGGCCGAAATTCAAAGGACTGAAGTTCCTTCAAGAAATTTCTATGCGAGAAGAAGTTTACAGTATTGTTCGGAATAAGCTTCTGGAATTTCATACAGTCAACCCTGAACATGATTTTGAAGATGATCCTTTTAGTGAGACAACTTCTGTACATAGTCCGATATCTTCGGAATCATCTCAGCAGAGCAGTGGTGAAAGTTATCAGTCGTTTAGAGAGATGTATCAGGACGAACCACCGCAGCAATCCGAGGATTTACTTTTCATGGAAATGGAAAGGTACAAAACAGCAGTGCTGCCGAGGAACTGTAAAGATGATCCATTGCTTTGGTGGAAGGAAAACTCATTACAATTCCCTAATCTCAGTCATTTGGCCAAAATTTACCTCGCAATTCCAGCAGCGAGCGCTGCTTCAGTTCCGCTGGTTGGCTATTAGAAAAGCGCAGAATGTCTCTTTCGTACGAAAATGTAGACGCTTGTCTCTTTTTGCATAGTGCGAATAAAATAAATTAGTAAGTATGAGGTAGAAGTCAAGCAGTTTAGCGTCAGTAGTTCAGCAAAAGAGGGTTTTAAACATTTCATTTTGTCTACCTACTGTGAGTAAATAAATAAGTAGGCATGAGGTAGAAGAGAAATGCATTTTTATTAATGTGAAAATGTTCCAAAAAGGGTATTCCTAGAGAACAACGACGAAATGTCCTTGATTTCTGGTTTCCAAAATCTTTAAGAAGAATGATCCTGTACTTATAAAAAATTTTAGGACTTAAAAACTTGGCCTAACCTCACCCACTTGCTCAGTACACCGAAAAAACGCCTCCCCTTAAACAAAATTCTACAATTATGTTCTTCGCCAAAATCTGAAAAACGTAATGAGGTACAGAAGTTTTGTACTGAACAGCTGTACTTCTATAATTTTTAGCGTACAGTGGCTATTATTGCGGATTTTTGAATTCGTAATAACGCTCCTCCTCCCTCCAATTGAAAAAATGTTCATCGTCACAATGCAGTATCTCGGGGTTAAAAATTTAATGTGCCTTGCTGAGGTCCGCAGGTGCTACAGTTCAAAGTTTTTTTTTTTAATTCATCCCCCCCCCTCTTCTTAAGCAGTGAAAATTTGTGGGAAAATACAGGATGATGAAGCCTTCCATCACTCTAAACATTTGGGTTAAAATCATAATTTTTTCTGAAATATGCATAAGTACAGATTTATCATGTTTTTTTTTAATATTCTGAGTGATTGGGTGGGGTTAGGGAACATAGTAAAAATGTACTTCTTTTCCACCTCTTGCTTATTTATTTACCTCACACTATTAAGCATGGAAAATGAACTTTTCAAAACCTATCTGTACCAACTACACCCTAGTTTTACTTGAACTGTAAGGCATTTTGCCATTGCTGTTTGCGAAAACCTTTTTGTTCTGTGATGATTTTTTTTTTCTGTTTTTCTTTTTGTACAGTTGGTGTATTTTCCTTGATGTGATGTGATGAATTTTTTTCTGTTTCTTTATATTTTCTTAAATTGTATCAAGTATGTAGTATGTGCACGAAGATATATACATATGTAGCTCTATACGTACGTGTTACGATTTATTACAGAAGTAATGCATAAAATACATTACAAAAGAAATGAATATATTGACATTTGAGTGTGTTCATTATTATAGTGATCATTTGAAATTTTGAAATTGGTGGTGAGGAGGGAGAAACAGAAATATATAAAAAATTATGTTCCTCCTCGCTACCTACATATTTCAACCATATTATTCTGTCAAAAAAATTGTTCGCACATTTTT
>FIZR01027409.1:0-19595 GCA_900060175.1 Ferrisia virgata | reverse complement strand
GCTCAAACAGGCCATCACTTCCGCCATTGATGCTTGAAAAGGCTTGAATAGGCCTAAAGTAATACCTTGACCACGATAGCATGAACAACCCAGAATCATGTAAAGAAAAACTATTTCAAATCACAGTTTGTAAAATCGACCATGGTTTTCCACTGCCACGATGGGTAGTGATTTTTAGCCCAAGTCAATTCCATAATCATTAGTTTAATGGTAGTATATACCCATTCGTCCTGAGTAAACCATTAGGAACCATGTGAAGAAAGTAAGTTGTATAATCTAAGATTATACTAAATATTACCAATATACACAACTCACCCAGCTAAGCTAAGCTTGAGAATGAGGTCCACCGAAAAAAAAAAAAAAAAAATAATGGTGATTGTGGATGCGCTTTTTTGGGGGTTGGTCTCAGTTGTAAAAATGTGGTGTTTTGGTCGATTTTTTTTATTTTTTGAGTTTGTTCCTCGCATATCTTCTCCCTCCCTCCCCCCCATCGGTCTAAGATGTTAAAATTAGGCATGTAAATTAGATATGCCTTTTGGTAGTGTCAACTTTTTAGCTCCATTGCACCCCCTCTCCTTTACTGATTTTTTCAATTCGCATAATTATAATATTGTGCGAAAATCAGGCTGTGATTTTTTTTAATTTATTTATATCCTTTATGTGACAACAGATGTTGAAAACGACATCTAATGTTAAATTTAAGAAGAAATTTCCTGAAATTTAGGTGTCATTTTTGACCTCATGATGTGAAAATTTTGTTATTTGGTACAAGGTATTATTTGAAACTTTTCAATTATTTTTTGCGGAAAATTGGAATAGTCTTAGAAAGAAGATACAAAAGGTAAAATTTCGAGTTTTGCTCCTTCTCTGAGTTAAGCAGGATGGCGTCTTGTCAGTCTACCACCAATTTTAAATAAAAAATTCAACTTTTGTAGTAAAAATCAGTGATCTATGATTTATTTTATTTTATTATACAAAGCACGAGGATGGGGAGAAAGTACAACCAGAAAGGTTACAAATGTGTGGCATAGAAAGCTGAAGATGATGATGATTTGGACAAATTTTGAATTCTGAGGTCCAACTCAGAACGTATACTTACAAGGGAAGTACCCCAAGTGTTACACACCAAATGAAAAAATTTTCTCACAGCTGTGTAAAGCATTCAAAATTACTCCCACAACCAAAATTTCAGCCCCTAAGATGCATGAGGGGGGGAGGGTTATGAGGGGTGGAATATCAAAAAATTGACGAATGTATTTTTAGCCATCTAAAATGCAACTTGAAAAATAAAAAAAGTGATGGTCAAAAATACACCCCCGAGGTGTTACACGCGGATCTGAGCGACTACCCTACCTCTGGGTGGCCTATATCGAGGGTAGGACGTAGTGAAAAAATTAACCCCTAAGTGAGGTATGAACTCGAGTTATTTCACTTTTTCTATTTTTCTTAACGCATTTTGGATGGTTAAAAATACACCATTAGCCCTTGAGGGCGGTATGAACTCGAGTTATTTCAGTTTTCATTACTTTCCCACTGTTATTTGTCAATATTTTGGTATTCCACCCTTTATAACTCCCTCCCAATTGGATCTAATTGGCTGAAATTTTGGTTGTGAGGGTAATTTTAAATGCTCTACGCAGCTGAAAAAAATTGGCCAAATTTCGATTTCGATTTTGGTAATAACTTGATTGCGATAACTGTAACTTTTTTTCCTACTTCAACATTAAGGTTAGATAATTTCGGTATTTTCAAGTTACTGAAATACCTCAAGGTTAAAGCAGAGGCGTAGAGTAGGTACATACATCGTACCTGCCACACTAAAATTCTTTTTCACTTCATTTAACGTGTATTATCTGTTGGTTGGAGCACTTATTTGATTTATCAAATCATTTGTTATACCTGCGCCTTCGATGAGGAACCTATTCCGCAACGTAATTCATTTCGACGTGACTTTAGTGATACAGGTGTACTGTACATATTAATGTAAAATATAACAACACCTTTGCAAATTAAACGTTCTCGCTTAAACTCTGACACATTTATATCTCATTCCGAAGTAAATTTGATAAAAAGAAAATCTACCTCGGCTACGTTGACATCGACAATATAGTGTAGCAAACCTACGTTACATCGAAATGATAAAAGGTTATGGGGTCGAGCAATTTACGAGGATTTGACGAATTGAAATATTTTGGTGGTTTGTGTGTTTTTTTTAAAGGTGTACGATGTCGCAATCGTGCGCATACCAAAAGGATAAAGTTTCAAATTACGTACATCTAAGTATAATACCAGCATATTCATACTTCAGCGAATTTACAAGAGTGTTTGCGAAATCATATACTTGAATACGTACACGTAGGTGTACTCGTATGTATGTAGGTATTATTCGCCATATACATATTTCCAAAGAGTACGTATATGTATATCTGTATACGAAATACTATTCTAACGTTGAACCTTTATTATTATACACTCATACGGTCATTAGATTTAGTTGATATTTGCTTACCAACTCAACCGAATTCGTTGTCCAAACTTGATATCTAATGATGAGCAATATTACGCAGTTTGAACAAAAGCAAAGGCTGGTTCGTGTTAGAAATATAATTAAAATCGTGCTTCACCAGTTTCCCTTCATTCATTTCGCGACCCTTCACGCCGTACAGAAACGTATAGAACAAAAGTCAAAGCAAATAAAACCCAACGGCCTTAACTCCGAGCGTACCTTGTATTCTCTTATTAGCATGGATCATGGGTTTACTATGATGTAGGTATAGCTGGTATGATATGTATCCTGTAGACGTCTGTGTAACTGTAGTTTATACCTAGTAACCAGCTAGAAAGTATACAAGTAAGTACCTACGAGCGATGTGTTGAGAAAAGTACAACATTACGATACGATGAACTACGTAATACCTATCTCAATCAGACAAATATCCTTTGTTCAATAGTAGTCTTTTGATGAAACATGTAAGTACGTATAATTTAAAAGAACTTCTTGTCATATTTATGGCGTTGGTTTTTCTATGAAGTGCTAAAGTAATGGAAGTTCATCTTACATTAAATAGTTGAACCCCCTTGCCACTCCCCTCTCAATAAGATACATCCACCACCCTTACCAAATCGGCATGTCTAATTTCATCTACCTAGCTGCATGAGAAGACGGAGTTATGCCATGAGAAATCGACTTTTTTCAAGGTCAGAAAGAAGCACTCTCCTCCCTAATGTATCCTCATCTGACTCACGTAGGAGGCTGATTTTTGGATATGCTATGCAATTTTTTTCTATTTTAGATTCGGTCAGAAACGAGTAAATTTTTATAATTTATGCCCCTCATCAATTCCTCGTCCAATTTTAGATATAACTAAATTTTGGCTCAAGGTCATTCCTCATATATTTATATATATACATTCAATAAGCCACCAGTGTAACCCTGTTGGTTGAAACTGAATTTGAGTGATTTTGATCAGTGTCAAGTGGAGTAGGTGGGTGGACGAAAGAATAAAAAAATTAAAATAGGTAAATATATGATATACTCAAAAATAGCCTTCATGGTTTTCTAAGATCACGAAAAGAAATTTGTTGATATTCCACACGATGCAGAGTGCGACAAATGGAAAGAGTATTCCGCGATAAGTATAGCGAAATGCCTTCGGTATCTGATTTTTCATTGGATGTACCTAGAGAAAATTTTAGAGCCAAAAAAATAACCCCCTCCCACCCCTCGCCTAGAATAAATCGAACCTCCTGAATACGATAATGAAATCAGATTCACAATTTGACCTCAATCAATACCTCATTTTTGGGAATTGTTACAGGTGTAAAGATTTGATGGTAGCTCTGCATTAAAACAAGGTATTAACTGAGGAAAAATAATGATTCTGACTTCATTACCGTATTCGCGAGGTTCAATTTATGCGAAAACGTCACCAACATCACCAACTTAGGTATTGCCCCACATTTGAGAAGGGGGGTGCCTCGGGGCCCCAAAAAGGTTCCGCAAAAATTCGGTGCGACTTTCCTACGATTTTATATCGAAAAATATAATAAACATACAGAATTTCAAAACTCTTTTGTTATAAATTATTTGGTATCAATATGGAAGTTGACGCCCTACTTGGAATTGACTTTTTTGAACAAAATTGTAATTTTTTGTCATATTTAAAGTGGGTCAAAGTATTCGGTGAGGAGTGTTTTTCGACTAATTCAGGCATACTGAGTACGGATCTGGTGTTTATTTTTTTTTCAAACCACTCGTTTACATTTTCACCCCTCACCCCTATACCCCCATGCCCACAATTCTGTGAATATGTTCTTTAGCCAAAATTTTAATGACAAAATCCAATATGAAATTTCACGCTGAACAACTTTACATTCGAATTTTATGTTTTACTGGCTCGATAATCGTGTTTTTTAAAATCGCTGAATTCGAATTTGAGGCCAGTTTTTCGCATAGCGACGAACATTACAGGGTTATTAAGGCTTAAAAAGCACTGTTTTTGGGGCCCAAGTTTAAAAAAATGAAACAAATGAGGCATACTTACTTTTATTAATTTCCGTTACCAGTCATAGTACGCCTTTGATGTGAATTTATTGATAATATTCGGAATGTTCACACTATTCTTTCATTTTCAGTTTATTGATATGTTTTTTTTTTTTAATATCTGATCATTACTTTGAAATATGTATTAGGCAATCTATTGTTGTTAATCAAAATTTTTCAGTTCATCCCAGGTGATTGGATAAATTAAAAAAATTTTGAACAATGGAAAAATGATTCGTTCAATTTTCGTACGATTGAAAAATAACAATTTATCGGCTGTCATCCTAAAATCAAAATTTTTGTTCCACGTTTTACAGAGCTGGAGATTGGAGAAGCCCGTCGTACGAAGGATCCATGATACATGAATTCTTTCACGTCTGCATCCTTTGATTTTTTTTTTTTAGGAAATTTTTCCGTTTTCATCACGTTTTAGTAAACATTGCGAAAATCCAGGTAAATTACGTGAAAGCAGACCATCTTTTGAATACATTAGGTTATTCATTTTTATTTTTATTCGAACGTGAAATTAAATTTCGCTTCGTATAGTGATACGCAAAGGTTGCTACGAATGTCTGAAAATACCGGAAAACAGCTACGTGTATGTAACTTGAAAGGGTCGAAATAGGAAAGCTTCATGCACAAAGTATACAAAAATCTCGAAAAAAATATTATTTTACGTTAGGTCTTTTCATTTCAGAATAAGCGAGATTAGAAAAAAAAAACTTAATTTTAAAACTTGGTGTTAGAGATACCGTGACTTATAAAGTTATGACGGGGAATGTATCTGCAATCTACACTTTTTAATTTGATTTTCTATGTCATATTGTCAATGAAAATGAAGCTATTATTGATTTACAAAGCTCCGAAATATGCCTGTAGCACAGCCCCTGCAATGTTTTGGATAGGCAACTCATGCTACATGAGTTCAACTTGTGTTGCTCTTCTTGTGGTTTGAAGGGGGTACTATCAAGACGAAACACCTCGTATATATTTATTCCTTTTCCCCCGGAAGCTAAAAATCATTTGCTCAGCGCTATACCAACCAAAATCAGTCGCTTGCATTGGCGGCGAATTCAATATTTTTGAGCGGGGATGACGTGGGTCAAAATTCAGTTACACCCAAATTTGTAGGAGGGGGTAATGAGGGGCTAGGGAAAAAAATTACTTGTTTTTGAGTCAATCGATAGAAAACCAAAAGTTGGATAACATATTCAAAATAAGATTTTCAGGTCAATTAGGAAGGGAGGTATGAGGGTTTCACCCCTTTTTGACCTTGAAAAAAAGGTTATCCCACGCATATATCTCCTCCAAAATTGAGCTAAGAGGTTAAAATTTGGTGTGTTGTGTAACGATGCATTTTATGGCATCGTCTCGTTTATCTCGATGTATCGGATGTTATGCCGTATGCGGAGGTGATGCGGCCAGAGTAAGTCGATAAAAATCTTTCTCAACGTACGATTACGTATCGGCCAATCGATTATCAGCATATGTAAGCCGCTCACGCTCAGCCCTTATACAGTTTTCAACCAATCAGATACGAGTGTATATTTGGTGAATATTAGTAGTCTCTATTCAGCCGGGATGATGTGCTTGGGTTGTCAGCAGCATCGCCAAGTCTTCACCTTTGGGTGCAGAAGATTCGCACTGGTACTGTTGACGATCTACCACCTGTGCTGGGGTTATCGATGGTATCGCCGAGCATCCGCCTCTTGTGCTGGAGATTTGTGCTGGTGCTATTGACCATCTACGGCCGCGACCGGCTACCACATACTTTGTAGACTTCGCCATTCGAGCTAAAGTCCAACTGGAGCGGAGCTGCGTCTGTCTCCATTGTTAAGGTCGCTTTCTTCTCGCCAACTTCACCTTTGGTGGTGGTGTGGAGCTGGCTGAAGATACTGATCTTGGAATCGGAGTAGTTATAGTTAGCTTATGGTGCTGGAAAGCACTGGCATCAATCGCCAACTTCGTTCTCGAAACTGGAGTTGTACTGGTCATAGGAGCTTAAGCTGATTGGTTTCCGCCGAGTTTTCACCTTCAATGCTGGAGACCACGCTGGAAAAGTACTTCGCAACTTCGCTTCTGGTACTGGATGTCTGCAGGAGTGAATCGCTAATCCCTTATCCGCGCGCCTGTCACCCAGTTATGTGAAAGTGGCGACCCTGCTCGACACCTGTGTTAGATCACCGGTCTTTTGGCTATACTTTTTGGTGGTAGAGGGGCGGTTCCCACAAATTTTCCCATAGTACGTATTATTTGTGTGATGCGAAGATCATTTTTCATTTATTTTTTAGATCGTCTTTTATCTCATTCAAAATCTTTGTATCTGGATTTCTTTTGTTTTGTTTGAAATTTGTTTTCATCGAGAGCATTCTGCAGACGCACACGTTTACTTTTAAGAATAGAAAGCAAGTTTTCGTCTCATTTCTTGAGAAGGCGAGTTCGCGAAGCATGCACAAGACCAGCCTAACATCTCCTTATTCAGCACTGACACCCACGACCCTTTCGCGATAAAAAAGAAGTGCTACTTAGTAGGTATCCTACATGTGCCTTTTTGGTGTTTCAACTTCTTCACCCTTTGTACGCCCCTCCCTTTCCAGCCCTCAAAAAATGATTTTTTGGTCAATTTTTCTTATTTTTTGAGTTTGTCTTACGCATATCTCCACTTCAAATTGAGCTAGGTGATTGAAATTTAGCATGCAGATTTCGTACCTTTTCCAGGTTTCAGATATTCATTACACTATCTACCCGTACTCTTACTACTACTACTGAAAAATCATCTCAGAGCGGATCTTTTTTTTATATTTGCTGTATTTTAGAAAAATCGGACTCTAATATCAACGCATAGTTATGCTTTATTTTTCTGTCTCCGTTCAAAGGTACGCGTATCATACATGAATAAAGAGATTAGATATTAGTTGAAAAGGTTTGGCAAATATTTCAAAAATTGATGAAAATTTAATTTTATTTCATTTTTAGTACTTTTTAAAGGGAAAAATTTACTATAAAAAATGATAGCCTAATTTTTCACAGATTTGTGAGATACGTGAATGGGAACGATATCGTATTGTAGTTTAGGATTTTTGACATTTTTAGGAGTTGTATATAGAGATAACTTTGTATACCGACGACCAAGGGTCGAGTTTGTACTTTGCATGAACCTATTAATTCAACTTTTCGATGGGTACCTATCAGGTATGGTACATATGTAAGTATAAGTTGCTTGTGTAATATGTGACTGTATAAAGTCGAGTACATTTTGCCAAAATTTAGGTACGTGTATAACAAAATAGGTAGACGAGTTTTATTGCGAAAAAAGGGTATCTACGAGTATAACGTCAAAAAACTTTTACTTGCAACTGTTTCACCATATGGCCTACGGGGGAAATATATTTCAACTTTTTCACAACCAGTAAATATTATACCTGCTTGTAAATCTGCTGTTGAAAATTTTGTTTAACGCGAACTATTTGGTTGATGAATACGTTATAATCCTATGAACAGTTGTAGGAAGTATTTTAGTAGGTATTACATGTATACCTATTCGTTGTTTGACATTCTGATATACAAAGTGTTGAACGTTGCGCGTATACATAAGGTAACGTGAACAAATAAACGGTTATCTTATCGTTCGAGAAATTAAACGTGCTGAAAAAAAAATGTCTAAAATATTGATGCGAAAATAAGTGAGCATTCTTTTCGACGCAAGGTAATCCCTCGCACTGAGTTAAAAACAATATGATGAGCGATCCCTTCGCAAATATTACACGTACTTACGTATCTATATTAAATTTCGAGTACTTGCGCAATAAGAATTATTCATCATCGACAACGTGATCAACAAAGTCGTATGCGTGAAAGCCCGAAAGGATATCATAGATATGCGATAAAAAGGTACTACGAAAATCGTATACGTATTAAAAATAAAATCTAGAACAATTAAACTTATAAGTACGTGGTATAACGAATTGCGAATGTTGATACACGTATAAACAATGTACAAGTAGGTGTTAGATACAATTGAAAAAAAAAAACACTTGTCGTTTGTATACTGTGTAAATAGTTCGATAAAGGGCAAACATTTGTACAGTCTTAAAGTAATTTATTTACTGACAATTTTTTTCGCATAAAATCGGTAACACTGTTGAAAGTTTACGTCTCAAGTGTCAAGATAAAATTTTAATTAATATCTTGTCATCGGTCTTGAGATAAACGCGCAACAAAACAAATTCAATTATCACGTGCTCGTTAAATGACATGGAAGCCCTCGCTGCGCCAAACATATGAGTAATTGAAATGTGCTATATGATTTTTCAATATCGCACAATCTGTGGGCGACAGTTTGAACCGTATTTGGTTTCATCGAATGGAAATTATGATTTTGTTAAACGAATCGCAAATTAGAGGGTGTGATTTTATTCGTAATCAACTTTGTTTACGTTTTGGTAAATCTCACCTGTCGAACGTTTATCGCCCAATCTGTCTATAAGCGTAAAATTACCTATCGGAATAATTATTGATGTATTTTCGGAATACTTATACTATGTTTAATCATCGGTATACCTACCGTCCTACGTATGGTTTTTATTTTGATAATACCTATGGATTATTTGAAAATAAAGAAAAAATTATTTCTACGAATAGAGCGTGGGATGTAGGTAATAAAAGCATGTTAACAAACCCCTGTCGCCAAAATTTTAGCCGTCGAAGTTGACTTTTGGATTTTTGGAATATTTTTAAAAATTAAAAAAACCTTTCTAATCGATATTCATGACTAAAAAACTGAAATTTTATAAAACGGAAACTATTCAAGTTGGAAAGTTGAAAATCTATTACATGCCTAATTTTGACCTGTTCACTTCATTTTTGACATTAACCAACCGATCTAGAATTCAGAATTTTGGAATTATTGCATACTGAATGGAAATTAATTCCCGTACCAGCCGTACGAAATTCTCTCGAAAAATACTACAAGGTTACCACTATAAGTTGTACAAATTTTCAGTACTAATTTGATTTTCATGTTTTCATGATTTAGGTCAATTTTTACGCATTATAAAAAAATTTTTGAACAAATTTTCGATGATTTTTACGATTTTTTTTTTTCATATTTTAGGCTTATTTTTAGCCAATTTTCAACATATTCCCGTGATTTGCAATAATTTTTTTCATTATTTAGATCAATTTTCACCTATTTTCTTCTAATTTTTCCCAAGTTTTGGTGGTTTTTAACGTTTTTTTTTTTTTTTCAATATCTTTTGCGCTTTTTACCCATTTTATCGAATTTTTACCCAATTTTCGACGATTTTCATTGATTTTTTTCAATAATTTGGGCAATTTTTCCACAGTTTTTCATAATTTTTGGTCAATTTTTTGCAAGTTTTACCTATTTTTACCCAAGTATTTATTCAATTTTCGATGATTTTCATTAATTTTTTTCATAGAATTTTTGATGATCTTCAACGATTTCTTTTTTTATTATTTTTATAAATTTTTCACCCATTTTCTTCAAATTTTTCCAACTTTTGGTGATTTTTAATTTTTTTTTAAATTCAATTTTTATACCATTTTTTTGTGATTTTTGATCGATTTTTTGCATTTTTTACGCATTTTTATCCTATGTTTACCCAATGTTCAACCTATTTTTCAACATTTTTTCGTTATTTTTGATCAACTTTTGCAATTTTTACCCATTTTTACAAAATTTTTGATGGTTTTTTAGGATTTTTTTTCATTATTTAGCTCCATTTTCATGTTTTTTTTTTTTGTCAAATTTCTCTCGATTTTTCAACGGTTTTCAACATTTTTTTTTTTTTAATTTAAGTCGATTTTCACCCATTTTTCATGATTATTTTGTGATTTTCGATTAATTTTTCGCACCCTTTACCTATTTTTATCAAAGTTTTACCCGATTTTCGATGATCTTCATTGATTTTTTCATGGTTTTGATCAATTTACACGCATTTTTCAACATATTTTAGTGATTTTCGTGCAATTTTCTTCAATTTTTATCCACTTTGGTCGAGTTTCTTTCCCAATTTTCAATGGTTTTTAACAATCTTTTCCATATTTTACATCAATTTTTACCCATTTTTTTCGTTATTTTTGCCCACCTATCCCATTTTTATCAAACTTTTACTCAATTTTCGATGGTTTTCAATAATTTTTTTCATAATTTAAATCAACTTTCACTTATATTTCAACGATTTTTCATGATTTTTGGTCAGATTTTTGCTTTGTTTACCCATTTTTATCGAATTATTTTGAAATTTTCTTTAATTCTCGACGATTTTTTTGATGATTTAGATCAATTTATTTCTTTTATCATTTGTGATCAATTTTTCCCACGTCAAATCTACCCATTTGTATTCAACTTCTATCCAATTTTCGATTGTTTTCAACTTTTTTTCAAAATTTTTGTTTAGTTTTTTGCCTTTTTTACTAATTTTTTCCGTTTCTTGCATTATCTTCGATGATTTTTAATGATTTTATTCATTCTGTTGGTAATCTATTTTTCAACATTTTTTCGTTAAAATTTTTTGCACCTTTTCCCTATTTTTATCAAACTTTTACTCAACTTTCGATGAATCTTAACCATCTTTTACATATTTTAGTTAAATTTTCATTATTTTTTTAAACAAATTTTCTTAAACTTTTCTAATTTTCTGCAATTTTTACCCATTTTTATTTAATTTTTACCTAATTTTGAAGGATTTTTCTAATATTTTAGTTCAATTGAAAAATTTAAAAAAATCGTATCATAAATACGCTTCTGATTTAATTGTACATTGACCTGAATTAAAAAATTTTCTGAGAGCAGTTTTTAAAATTTTCTTTTTTATTTTGAATGAATGTTTTTGTTATTACTCTGAGAAAAATGTTTAGGAAGTATAAATTATGCAGCAAAATTTAGCACCATAGAGATGATGTTGAGATATTGTCATTAATACGAGTGCTATAAAATATAGTAAATTGTACGACTTTTTCATTAATACAGTTTACGTTATTCATCAGTATGATTCAACATGATGAAAAAAGTGAACAATACCGTAGGTGATATTGAGCAATATCGTGAATCATATCTTACTGGCGAAAAATACGTACACTATTTATATTTCATAGTACTAATGTCTGTATCATTTTGCAGTATTTGTTAAATTAAAATTTTCTCAATGTGAGTGTACACATTTTGAAGTACCTAATTATGTAAGTCGACCGATAAGCTGTATAAACGCAAACATATTATATATTTATTTGAATAAGAATAATGAGCATCTAGTATTATTTTCGCTCTCTTTATTTCATCTTCAATACATCCCCCTTTCACCTCTTCTGCTACATTTATATGATCTAATATTGATGATTTTTTTCTACCTAAAATTGTGAATACATTTTGCGGAAAAAAAATTCAATTATCTATCAAAGTAAACATTACCCTACCCACTCAAAAGAATCTACGTAACTGGCGATAAGAATGTTGCTCGTAGCGAAGATAAAACATATTTCAAAAATGATACGTAATCGTAAACGACGACGCGACCTTTAGTAACAAACAGACGGTTGATACTTTCATGTACCTATACGAAACGAAGGTATTTTTATCAAATAATTTCGAAGAGGTGAAAAGGTCAACAATCGATGTAACCGTAACTGCCATCGCACCGCAGCGATGACTGGATCTTTGAAAGTGTAATTCAAAGGAATTTTTACATCAGATTCTCTCGATTGAATTCACTGAAAATAAAATAAAATAAAAAATAAAATGAAAATAGAAAAACATCGTTGTGCAATTTAACCATAATACTTGAAGTGTAAAAATCACATCGATAGGGATTGTCTGACTTCACGAATACAAGACGTTGTTTAGATTTGTAATGGAAAATTTATCCTCGAATATGAGAATTATTTATTTTAGATATTTAATTGAAAATGGAGCAGTTTTTTGTTGTGGTTTTGAACCAGCTTTCAATAGACACGTTTGGTCGATTTAATAACGAAGCAAGGATTACGTGTATTTTGTACTTCGATGTAGTGGCTATAATTACGAGAGTAAAGATCAAAATGGATTGGTGCTGATTTAATAGATGGAGTGATTTATTATGTAAGGTTACTTCAAATTTAGCCGGCTGCAAAGATTGCGGTGAATACGTACCTTACATTGAAAGTCGAATTGATATTTAGAATGATTGAAAAAGATGAAACTCCAAAGAAAATGGTACAGTGTGAAGTTTCTTCCCATATAATTGAATGATCGTTTAGTTCCAGAAATGCTGCGATTGTTTACCCATGAAGTTTTCTGTAAAGTCTGTGGATGGATTATTTTTTACAAGTTTCGATGCATAGCTAGGCCTACTCTTTGAAAATGTACGAAATGTACTTTTTTTTAAGGTTGACCAGTACGTTGATGTGTGATGGAACCAATTTTCGCCATTTTTGGAATTGGTTTTTGAACGGATTTATAAAATAAAATGAGGATTCTTCGGAAGCAAAATTCAAGTGTATACCGGGTGTTTTACATTAACGTTCCTCCCCTTATACCAGTAATAGGTCAACTCACGAGACTTACTTGTGCAATAGTTAGTATACTCAAAAAATTGAAGGGACTGAGATATGCTATTTTCAAAATTTCTTTTTCACCAAAACCTGCTGCTCACTTTGAAAGTTCATAGAAAAAAATTAATAATTGTAAAAATTCGCCATTTGATCTAAAACATAGTATTGTACTTTTGAATAAGTTTGGTATAAAAATCAAGGGTGGGGCCATCGGGTTGACGTGATTCGTAAAATATGACCAAATGAATACAAAAAAGGTTGACTACAATTTTTTGTGGATAACTTTTGAAAAAGTTACTAAGAGCACTTCATTAAAAAATTTTTAAGTGAATGGAAAAGCACAAAAATATATTGAACATTAATGCATATTTTTCTAATTTTCCTTAACATTTCAACTTGAAATCATAAAATCACTATTACTCTTCCTTTCACTTAGTTTTCACTTTTATTTTTATTTTTTTGTCTCCCAAATTACAATTTACAACCATCAAAAAAATTATTCTCTTCTACACAACAGTAGACATATCAGAGTATTCTCATCCTAAATTTATGAACTTAATTCATTTTACTTAATACATACTCAGAAACTGTACAATATCTCCCTCTCCTTAACATACAAAAAACTATGATTGTATGTTAGAATTCTTTGCCATCTTTTCCATCGTACTGCGAAGAAAAGAATTTAACGCAATGTTTGGTAACGTTTCAACTCAATCTTATCAATTGAATGATAAAATATTGTCTGAAAATTCTATTATTTTAAAGTAAAAAGCAAAATTATACAGTATTACACAAATAAACGATAAACTTTTATTATTTTCAAACAAAGAATAAAATCATCACAGCTGAATATCTACATACATAAATAACTAAAATTACAGCTTTCGAACAAAAAGAAAAAGAATATACCCAGCAAAAATGAAAATTACTCTCGTAACGCATTATTTGATAGATTTGTTTATCGTTTCATAGTATGCATTAAGTAAAATATCTTACAATGCAAGAGGTGACATGAACAGTTCTTGTCTAGTGCATTAGCTTCACTTGCCTTTGGCTCGCTTTGCCAAAAATTTTGATTTCACTTGCCTGAGGCTCGTTTCATCAAAGTTCGCACTCAACAAGAAAACGTTTATTTTCACCTTCTGTGTAATAATATACTATTTTGTTCAATTTTTAGCATATCAACATCTTATCTGATATAATCCAACTGCATGTCATCTAATTAACCCCTAATTAACCCTGGGCATATAATCCTAAGCCTGTGAGCATTTTACATCCACTTTGCTGTTGCATAAGAGCAAATTTTACCTGTAATGTTTTTTAACATTCTGAATTTTCAAAAATTGCTTAGCATTTTTTTTTAAAATAACGCGTAACTTTCTCTGATCGCCCTGATTCGCTAACACTTGATCATTAAAAGTTGTTGGTGAACAGTGGACTGTCAAGGACTGGCTAATAACAATGGGCCATCAACATCTGCACCATAAAGATTTGAACCGTCTGTTCTTTATGATCCAAATCCATCAACACTTGACTATCAATTGTTGATAGTCAACTGTGAACTGTCAATAATTGGCCATCAATAGTGGACCATCAACATCCAGAAAGGCAGCAGTTCACCATCAATATCTGGACTACCATCATCTTGAATGTCATCTTGAATATCAAGGAAAAAAATGCTAAGCAAGCAAATTTTAAAATTCTATATGGCATCATTTTGTTCCGGTACAAGTCCATTATTTCATCTGAAGTGACATAACTTTTTTACAGAATTGTGATTTCTTTTTAGTATTAGGAATTTTGAAAATTGTTTAACTGGATTTGGCAACACTCGATCATTAGCAGTTGGTGGTCAACAATAGACTGTCAGGAGTTGACCAAAAATAATGGATGATCAGCATCCACACCATCATGACTTGGACTGTCAACTCTTGACAGTCCAGATCCATTAATACTTGACCATCAATAGTTGATGGTCAATTGTGGGCTGTCAAGAGTTGACTGTCAATAGTGGACCATCAAGATCCGGACTGTCAACAGTTGACCAATATCCGGACTACCAATATGTTGAACGTCATTTTGATAGTTAAAAAAAATGCTAAGCAAATGTTCATTTTTGAAAATTCTTTATCACTTTCTCTGTTCCAGCAGTGTGCAAATTTCAACTAAAGTGACATAACTTTAAAAAAATTTGTTTTTTTTTAAACATTTGGAATTAGAAAATTGCCTAGCATTTTTTTTTCATACCATATAACTTTTTTAATCGAAAATAATCCAACTGTTGATGATCCAGATATCAACAGCCCAGAGTAGGTGACCATCAATGTCAAGGTCATCAACTTCCAGGCCATCAAAATCTGAACAATCCGGGCTTTGATTGTCCGAATTTTGATGGTCCGCTGTTGATAGTCAACTGTAGAATGTACTATTGAACATCTTTCGATGTTAATAACCAAGATTTATGGCGTTTTGTACTAGTTCTTTTCTGAGTTTGAGAAATGTATCTTCCCTAATTGTAGCTTCCTCAAAATGATTTACGAGAAGATTACGATTTTCTAGCAATGTTAGGTAATTTCAATGTTGGTTCTCTGTCTACAACTCATCCAATTCAGATTTAACGTGCTATGCTGGTGAGATGTGCTTTTTTGGGGTTTTCACTTCGCTCCCACATTATCTCTCTGTTGCTTGGAAATGTTAAATATGTTGTTGATAATTTCGTATGTAAGCTGGTAAAAGGTGACTACATCACCGTAATCAGTCCAAGAAAGCATCCTTATTACGATGCTGTATTTCAGCGGTTAATTAATTTTTAAATTGTCCGTTTATTCAACCTTGATAAAGATGAGTTACTTATATATTTAAAGAAAGTGTATTTTACGCTGTAAAACATCGAAATGATGAGTTTTTCGATTAAGCTATGTAAATAAGGTAAGCGAATTACGTTCAGTAAAAACTAGAAGTACATGCGGTTATTATGCAGTTGTGTGACCTTTTCGATAAACTTCGCTTTAATTTCATCTTGCTTCCCGGCGACCTTACCAAAAGCTTATATCTACCTAAGCCCTAATCCCTGATATTATTACTCTTATACACGTACAGGAATTTCTCTTGAGAAAGTGAATCTTTGAAAGTCTGTGTACGTTGTTTAAGTTTACTTTATATACCTATAGCTACGTTTTCAAGTATGTAGTGTAGGTAGTCCGGCTTCGTTTTGAGAAGTTAATTTTTGCATTAGACACCGTAATTTAATGTGTTTTGAATTTTGAGTGCTTTCGTGCTGCGAAAAGTAAGAAAATTTCTGTAATGGTTTTTTACTCTTTGAATACGTATTTCATTATAAATGGATTATAAAGCTTTTTGTTTCTAGTCGAGGTTACGAATATACAAAATTACTTACATGCGCGTGCAAGTATTTGGAGAATTGAATCTTTATGTTTACGTGAACTAGAAATTATTGTATTGGTTTTCACTTACAACGAAAATTTGAAAATTGAAATTCGTTGTTCGAAAATTTCAACGAGATTATATATCCATATTGCCAACCGTAACAGTCGCATATTATGTGGTATTTCTATTCTCAACGGCGAACGTATTTTTCAGTTAAATGATAAAAGTGAATATTCCAGTCGTCGCGATATATTTCATAGTAAATAGATATACACAGACACCCTACCAGTTTAATTTTTCAATACGTACACATATGCAACTGTATTACAAATATAACGCTTTTAGAAGAAATTGTCGCGTGAATGTGACGCGTGTTTTATAAACAATTAGGTATTTCTTTTGTTTTGGCAAATAAAATGCTTCGTTTCGTTTTCGTTTAATGTTGTGTTGATTTTTATAACAATTTTTCTACCCTGATGCATATCTGTGAACTGGTATTAAATGCCAAAATACTAAAATACGTACCTAAAGCGATATTATTACTATATTGCAGTTTCAAAGCGCCTGTATAGAATGTGTATAGACTAATTCAAATACTAATGCGTGTTTTGTGTTGCTTTTATTCTGGAATCTATTTTCACAATCTACATAATTATAAGTATAATCATTATTTTGAAACTTATTGCGTTTAATTTCTCTAAAACGTTGAAATTTGTTAATTTTTAGCATGATTTCTATGGCGAATGAAGAAGAGTGAATATCAACGAAATACATTTTGGGATTCAAGAATACCCATTAAGATGATTTTTGCGCATGTTAAATGTTCATTCATTTATTTTTTCTCCAAAAACAAAAATCATTCACATGTTCTGATGCTGATCAAATGCAGTCAAATTTGGATAGTGAGATGAGATTTACATAAGATTTTATGTGCCTACAATGAGCAGGCAGAGATGACCTTGGATCAATCTTCACTTTTGTCCAGATTTGAGAGGAGGATTAAAGGCTTAAAATCGTTTCTGCTATTACCTGATGTTTAGAATTTGAACTTACCTAGTCGATTTGATGAACTCTTTGACACAGATATCAAGTAGGAACATTGGAATCCATACATTAATATGAAAATCACAATTGTGCGAAGAATAAAGGGATCAATATTTGTATTGAAATGTAATCATCACTTCGTTTGAGCCTGAAGATATTCGAATTGGTGCAGGGGCAGCGATACAAGTAGATATCGGAGTGAATAGCTGAAACGCCCAAAAGACACATCTAAGATTTATACTGAATCTACATACCAAATTTCAACTTCCCAACTCAATTAGAAGGCAGGGTATGTGAGGAACAAACTCAAAATATAAGAAAAAACAAACAAAAAACCACGTTTTTAGGGGTGTGAAGGGGTGCGATGGGTCTAAAATGTCAAAATCCTTGAAAGTCATATCTGAGGTTTACATTCAACCTACATATTAAATTTCAACATCCTAGTTCAATTTGGAGGGGGGTTATGTTGGGAACGAACTCTAAAAATAAGAAACCCCTTCTAGAAAGCCACGTTTTCTGAGCTATAAGGGAATGGAACATTGAGATTGAAAGTCAAATTTCCTCTCCGCCCCCCCCCCAAAAAAGCACATTTAGGACCTATACTAGTTTTATATACTAAATTTCTACTTCTTTGCTCAATTTGGAAGAGAGATATGCAAGGAACAAACTCAAAAATATGAAAACCGAGGCTATAAGGGAGTGCACTGAGTCTGAAAAGTTGAAAACTCCAAAAAGCACTACAATGGCGTGTTTAAAGTCTACATACCAAATTTCAATTTTCTAGCTCAATTTTGAGAGCTGATAGGGAAAGAATAGCCTGTTTCTAAAGTCAAGAAGGGGAAATACTTCCATATCTTCCCTCCTTGCTGACGAAGGAGGCTGATTTTTGGATATGCTATACAACATTGATTCTGTATCAATTGGCTCAGAAAGGAACAATTTTTGCAATTTTCGCCTTTCCGTACTCCCTCTCCCAAATTTGGCCACAACCGAATTTTGATTCAACGTCATCCCCCACTCATGTATATCTATTCCGTCGCCAAACTGAATGTGTTGACTGAATTGGGGCGATTTTGGTTAGTATTAAGCAGAGTAAATGGTTTAGTTTTTGGGGGAAAAAATAATAAAAATTGAAATAAATATCTGGCATTATCAAAAATCGTCTTAATGGTCTTCCAGGACCCCAAAACAAATTTTGTCGATATTCCACCACTCATCCACCGTAGGTTGAAAGACTGTAATAGGCTGGTTTTGATTGACCATGTGACGTAGAGAATTAAGCTAAAAAAGTGATATAATTTAAAACATCTTGAAATATTATACTCATGTTTTTTCCTAAACAGTTGTAGAGGGGTGTGCAATGGAGCTAAAAATTCGTCATCACCAAAAGATCTATATACCAAATATCCGTTTCCTAGCACAATTAGGAGGGGGGAGGAGATATTCAAGACATAAAAAATAAGAAAAAACGACTAAAAAATAGTTTGTATGGGGTTGTGGCGGAGTGCAATAAAGCTGAAAAAGTGATACTCCAAAAGGCACATCTAAGCCCCTACTATATCTACGTACCAAATCGTTTGGAGGGGAGTTTTGCGAGAAACAAATTCAAAAAAATATTAAAAAAAACGCCCAAAAACCATATTTCTAAGGGATAAGGGGGGGGGGGGTAATTGGTGTGGAAAGTCGAAACCCCCAAATTTTAACTTTTTAGCTCAATTGGGGGATGGGTGGGAGGAACAGCAGTTTTATAAAGTCAAAAGGGGGAAAAGCCCTCATATTTCACCTCTTAATTGACCTAGGAGGCTGATTTTCGGATATGTTATACAACTTTAGATTTTCTATCGATCGGCTCAAAAAAAAAAACATTTTTTACAATTTTGGCTCCTCAGTACTACTGTGGTACCTACTATTGGTACTAAAAAACGGAAATAGGATATCCAGTACTGAAGTACTGGGGAATTTTGCTGGGAAACCCGAGGATTAAGTTCTAGGTGGGGTTTAGGGTATGGTGGATGGGAAGGAAGGCTTTGCTATAAATCACGTAGACGTCTAGTTCAGCTCAGGGTGGAAA
>FIZR01027408.1:0-15509 GCA_900060175.1 Ferrisia virgata | reverse complement strand
AGGAATTCGATATGGACTCAATATTAATGAAAAGAAAACGAAATGGATGATAATTGAGTTGCATTATCACTGAAAATCTGTCGCCTCAAGTCGAAGTCAAACAGAGAATTGGACAAGCAAAAGCAGCCTTCTTAAAGATGAAAAATTTACTTACGAATCGTTCTCTAAATCTGAAAAGCAGACAAAGATTGCTGAAATGCTACATATACTCCATACTCTTCGGATACCATTAAAAAACGAGCCAAAAGGGGAAAAACCCTCGAATCACCCCTCCTAATTGACCTAGGGCGTTGATTTTTGGATATGTTATACAACTTGATTCGAAAAGGAGCAATTAACTTTTGTGTTTTGCTCCCTCACCACCTCCTCCCCCAAAATGGGTCAAAACCGTTTTTTGATCCATGGTCATCCCCACTCATATATATTTGATCCATCGCCAAGCCTAAGTCGATTAACCGAATTGGAGCAACTTTGATCAGTATCAAGCAAAGTAAATGATTTTAATCGTTGGTCAAAATTTGTCTTAATGGTCTTCTATGACTCGAAAAAAGGTTTTGTTAGTATCCCTCCCCCTCGTCCCTCCTTTAACCACCATTGGTCGATAGACTGTAATGGCCTGGTTTTCATTGACAATATGGTATAGAAAATCAGGCTAAAAATTGCAATTTTTGTTCAAAAAAGTCAACTTTAAATACGGCGGCAACTTCCGTATTGATACCAAATAACAATTTACAACGAAAGATTTTAGAAACCCATATTTTTACACTTGTAACAATGCCCAAAATAAAATGTTAATTGAAACCAAATTGTGACTTTCACTTTGTTATCGTATCCAAAGGGTGCGATTTATGCAAAAACGCCACCAACATCTCCTACTTACATATTGCCCCAAATTTGGGGAAGGGAGTGCCCATGGGCCCTAAAACAGGGTCGCCACATATAGTACATATGCATACCCAATTTCGAAGCTCCGTCCTTATAAATTGTTGTTATTCTGTAATTATGTTTCTCAACCAAAATTTTAATGACGAAATCTGATAAAAAATTTTACGCTGAACAACTTTACTTCTACTCATTTTTAGCGTATTAGCCATTATTTTTGAGAAAAACGTATTTTTGAGCACTTTTTAAATTTCTAAAAACGGCCCAAATCTCAAAAAAAATTCTAAAAATTATACTCATCAAAACGCATACGTTGGCGAAAAAAATTTTATGCCCACCCCCTGTGGTTAGCATCTGCAATAATTCGAAATTTCCTTTAGCAATTTCTCCCCCCCCCCTCCCAGGAGTGGAAAATTTTGTGAAAATTCATGTCGATAGGATAGACCCATTATACCTGTAAACATTTGAATTAAAATAGTGATTTTTTTCTCAAGTACGCGTAAATATAGAATTTTTTTCCATAAAAAAAAGTTCTTTCAATATTTTGAGCCTTGAGGGGGGGGGGGTAAGGGGAATTTTTTTTGGCCCAAATTTTTTTTAGAGATACCTATTGTGAAACTTTTAAAAATCTGAGATGAAAGATATTTTACTATTCTTATCCGGGAATACCCATTGCCTATCTTGATTTTTTGAAGGGTCTCATAAAATTCAAATGAATGCTGCCCCTTCAATAATGTAAATAGGTAAAATATATATACGACAAAATTTGTAGGAAAAATTTTTGTCTACAAGGTCCGCTAGTTGGATTGGTGATCGGGTCAAAATTCTAAAACTGTTCATTTGTTAAATTTTTAGATGCCTGTGCACTGTGTACAGAAATACTTTCAAAGCACTCGGAATTATCTAATTTTTGGGGGGTATTCGAACATTTTCTTAAATAATTCGTTTATTAACGTAACATGAATTTTTCCCCATTCTCAAATGACCAACGATCGCAAAATCGAATAATCGGTCGTGGTTGGATAACCAAGGCTGTAGCCTGTACAAAGATTAACCGCAGCTTGGATTAGTATTATACAACAATGGTAGAAATTTTACTCATAATGTAACATTCTAAAGGAAAGTTTTCGTTTATCTTGTAAAAGTTGAGTTTAGTAATTTTAAACGCAAAGTCCGTACCAACGGAAACTTTCGCTTTCAACCTACATCGCTTTTGTACCAAGTGCAAGTATAGTCTACTTCGTACAGTACGGTACGCGGGTATATTATTTGATTCTATCTGGTCAAAAATCGGCAACGTTGTAGATATATACCTCTTACCAGGGCTGGGAGGGAGGAGAAGGAGAAGGAGGAGGAGGAGGGTATGTCTACACGTAGTAGTTTATAGTAGGTACGTAGTAGCTACTTTTAGAAAATCAGCACTCGAACATACGTACACCACACATACATATACGTTAACGACGAACCATAGACCATAGACCATAGCCAGTATACTATATTCGAAGCACTTTACAATTTATACAAAACATTAATTTGAAAAGCCCATTATAGAAGATCACTTGAGAGACATTTAATCAGGTCGCCAGCGCCAGCCAGCGAAATTCGCAACGCTAAGCACGTCTCGTCGGTGATGAATTTTCTCATCGCATCGTAGGGTAGAGCTAACTGAGTAAACCTTTGCATAGACCAATTTTAATGCACGCGATCGATGTATTAATGGCCAATGTTCCAACATGTAGTATACCTGGTTTTGTCGAGTAGCGTACGCCATTGCATTAATTTTCTGTCACGTCCTAAAGGCTAGAACATCACTCGTCCGTATATACGTATATATTGAGAAAACACCAATTGAAATTCGACATAGGTTATCAAGCTTACAAGTACAGTGAAACCAAATACGCGATCTCAATTCGCCTTCGGTGACGACGACGATGACGGTGGGAAAAACTCTTCTATATGTATAAATGTCTTGTGTATCTTATTCGAAAGCGTACACAATTAAAGGGGGTAGATGATTACCACACATAGCATGATTTCATTTAATTAGACACTTCGACGTGGGTTTACTTCATTAGTCACGTTTTGCCGCAGACCACTGTGGATGCCGCGTGCGAATATGGTATCTCATCGTTACCATTAACATTACCAACGTTGAGCAAGTTGCAATACACAAAAGGTAAGCCGCTTGCCACTAGACCCTCGAAGGTGAAATATAATACTTTGTAGCCGATTAAAGAAAACTGCTCGTTTGATCGATACAGCAGCATCAGTATATGTTGTATCCTGCCACAGACGTCACGGAATTAGGGAGAATGGCATTAGCATAGATGGGTAGGTACGGGCAGAGGAGAATTCAACTATGATAGTTTCACTCCCCTCTCCCCTCTCAAAATTTATTTAATTGAGAAAAAACTTCGCAGAAGGTTTTTTTTTTGATCCCACGAATTGAACAATTAGTGTAAAAAATTGACCCAAAAATAAAGCACGAGGTATAGTCTTTCGACCTTTTTGACTAAAGAAAATGTCTACATTTGGTACGGGTTCCGAATATGTCTATCGTTTGAAAAACGCAAACGATTCGTTCGCGAGACCGACACGGTTTTTGCAATGTATATTCGAAAGTAGACCTCTTCCCGATTCCAAAACTGCCATTACATTTTTGAGATCGATTTGCAAAACCGATTCAGGGGTTTTCAAAGTTGAACAATTTTTCCACTCAATTGAATTTCTTTTTTGCTCACCATATTCCACACTATATTGGGATTGAGTGCTCGTTTTTGAGCCAAAATAGTTCCAATATATTGGCAAACTAGATATATGAGCTATTATCACTTTTTGATCCATTACCATAGGCACAGAAGTTCTCAAAGTGGAAACATCTAATTCATCCTGCTTGACTAGGCGATTTCAACAATTTTTTACAAAGTTTAGGTAATTTTCAAATAATTGATAACTTACCAGTAGTTGATAATTAGCCTGATTTTCTACGTCATATTTTCAATGAAAACCAGGTGGTGGTGAGGGGGGGGGGGTCCTGAAAGGCAGTTGAAATAATTTTTGGCCACGTCAGATATTTATTTTTATTTTTTCCCCCGAACAATGAAATGATTTACTCTGCTCGATACTGACTGAAATCACTAAAATTCGTTCAATAGCTCAGTTTGGCGGCGGATTAGATACATTTAAGTGGGGATGACCTCGAGTCAAAATTCATTTTGCCCCATTTTGAGGGGAGTGGGTGTTAAGGGGCCAAAAGCACAAAAATTATTCGTTTTTAAGTCATTTGGTGGAGAATCCAAAGTTGTAGAACATGTCCAAAAATCAACTTCCTAGGTCAATTAGGAGGGGAGATATGAGCGTTTTTCTATTTTTTTTTTTTTTTGATCTTGAAAAAGGGCTGTTCTTCCCTTATCCCCCCTCCTTCTCGCTTCAAAATGAGCTAGGAAATTTAAATTTGGTATGTACATTCAGTAGAGGCCCCCCTAGATGTGCCTTTGGGAGGTACTGACTTTTCAGCTCTATTGCACCCCATCACAGCCCCGGAATGTATTTTTTTGATCGGGCTTTCTCATTTTTTTAGTTTGTTCCTCTCATAACTCTCCTCCAAATAGAGCTAAGAAGCTAAAATTTGGTACTGTTATGACAGAATCTTACCCTTTCTCACCTAACCCTAAATTTGGTGTGGAATTCACCCACGCTCATCATCCTCAATACGTGCCCCAGAATACATATCTCACTCTTTTTCCAATACTCTATTAAATCTGTTTTTGTTACCAAACACCTTCACAATCCATCTGCTACCAAATAACTCCGTCAGGACTATACCTATACACATTCCAACGTAAGCTCCAAACATTCTTTTCATACCTTTACAAAGTGTAAAGAGATCCATTAGATGGGTCCACGGATATGTTTGCTGACCATCATCATTAATTCATTCGATCATTTGTAGTTGATCGCAAGTTTATTTGATAAATTTCATTATTTTCAAAATCCAATCGCAAGAATTGTCCCAAATTTGGAATTCAAAAAGAAACTTCTGGTTGTTGAAGAAAATTATCTGAACACGATGTTATCGGGTTCCAAATGACCATCAGTGGTACTGTTGTTGAATGCTAATCTATAGAACTGTATCTTATTCAAAAACATGTGGTTATAAATTGTTTGATGTATTTGTGCTTTTATAGTGATAAAATATTCCATTCTTAATTCAATCATAAATTTTGCTACATTGCGCAAATAAAACAAACTTTCATGTAGATGTGTTTGTGAAATTGACTGCAAGGTAGCCCAAATTGATTTTATTTAGATTTCAGATGGGCCGGTGCCTTGGGAATATCCAGTTATACAATTTTTTAAACATTTTTCTTTCTAATCATAACGAATTACAGATTTTAATTATCAGTTGTCTGGTGGTGCTCCACCAACCTTGGCACACTTTTTTCAAGCAAAATTTTGCGTTTTATCGCGTTCAAACCTCAATTTCTCAGTCCCTATGAGCGTTGATAAGAAAAAGCATCGCTTCGCAAAAACCACATATTGGGGCTATAAGGGGATGAAAGGGGTCTGAAAAGTTGAGACTCTCAAAAGGTACATTTAGAGTCCCAACTAAATGTACATAACTAATTTCAGCTTCCTAGCTCTATTTGGAAGAGAATTATGCGAGGAATAAAGTCAAAAAATGAGAAAAATGAGAAAACCTGAACAAAAACCCACATTTTTGAAGCTATGAGGGGATGCAATGGGGTTGAAAAACCAGGACCCTCGAAAGGCACATCTAGAGCTTCAACTAAATGTACATACCAAATTTGAACTTCCTAGCTCATTTTGGTAGAGGAACAGAGGAGGAACAGCTTTTTTTCAAGGTCAAAACTAGGGAAAACCTTCATATCTTCTCTCTTAATTGACCTAGGAGGTTGATTTTTGGATAGGTTATACAATTTTGGATTCTCCATTCATTGACTCGGAAAGGAACAATTTTTGTGTTTTTGGCCTCTCAGCACCCCCTCCTCCAAAATGGGACAAAACTGAATTTTGATCCAAGGCCATCCCCACTCATATATGTCAAATCAGTCGCCAAACTGAGCTGATTGACCGAATTGAAGCGATTTCGATCTGTATCGAGCACAGCAAATTATTTTAATGTTCGGTAACAAAAAAAATAAAATAAACAAAAATAAAAATAAATATATGACATGGCCAAAAATTGTCTTAATGGCCTTTTAAGACTTCAAAACAGATTTTGTTGGTATTCCACCCCCTCCCCCACCACCGGGCGATAGACTATAATATATTTGTTTTCATTGACAGTATGACATAGAAAATCAGGCTAATTACATATATTCCGAATCCTCATAAAAATAAGCCACAATCGTATAAGAAGTAATTTTTTATCTAGGATAAATACCAACTCCACAAAAAATTGTTGATACCTTAGAGTCGAATACGATAAAAATAGATGTTTCCACTTTGAGAACCTCTGTACCGTTGGCAATGGGTCAAAAAGTGATAACAGTTGATATATCTATCTAGTTCACCAATATATTGGCACTATTTTTGCTCAAAAAAACGAGCACTTAATCTCAATTCTGTGGAATATGGCGAGCAAAAAAAAAAGAAATTCAAACGAGTGGAAAAATTGTTCAACTTTGAGGACTCCTGAATCGGTTTTGCAAATCGATCTCAAAAATGTTATGACAGTTTTGGTGTCGAGGAGAGTTCTACTTTCGAATATACATTGCAAATATTATGGAGCTCTGGGGAACGAATCATTTGCACTTTTTGGATTCGGAACCCGTACTAATTGGAACCTGCTTTGCTCTTTTATTGATTTTAGAAGAAGAACCTTGGCATGTACCATGTAGATCAAGGAGATCCCCAGGGTACGCATTGCACACTGTATATTTGCAGAGTATCGTTTAATGTAGAGTAATGTACTGAAAAAAAAAAACTTCACAGTAAAATAATAGAATTATTCATTCGACTTGTTTTACCACGCAACATATAATATTAATTAAAATTTTCACTACCTCTACCCTACACCTATGTTCTCTTTCAAATATCTTTTCCTATACGATAATGACGCATCAGTAATAATTCTTCATTATTCTCAGCAGCCCTAAATATCTAAATGTTTTCATACCGATACCATCGTTCCGTGCTGATTTATGGAAGCTATTCGAGAAAAAGGGAAGAATTTACGTGTCTCGATTCGTAAAGCACTGGCGAATGATGAAGCATAAAAAAGAAACACAGAAAACTCTATCTGCCTAAAAGTTTTCACAAGTTTCAAATACAATCAAACTTTTCGATAGAATATACCTAGACTAACACACTTCATAAAAAAAAAAAAACCATACCAAAACCAGATAAGAACTATACAAATCAAAATCTTGATCAAATTCTACCCAAAAAAAAATCCAACTCTTTTTACATATCTGGTATCGTCATCTTCGTCCAAATTCTCTATAATTTTTATTCCAAGATAGGGGGAAAAAAAACTTTCCACTAAAAATAATCTCGACCGAAAGATAATAGTTCATAGTTTTAACTTGACTTTTCCCTCAGGCGGTAAAAGTATCTACCTTTTTCTCTGTTGATTGATTTAGTTTGACGTCCATTTACATATTGTTCTAAGAAGCAGCTATCTTTCTAACCCAATTCTTTCGAATAGATAGACGAAAAAAAAAAGAAAAAAAAATAGAAAGAAAGAAAAAAGTTTTATGCAGTTGATTGATAAAAGAAACGTGAATCTTAAAAGAATCTCCCACCTCGTCATCATCATTTAATCGCGTAGCGTAGCCTGGCTGTAGTAAAATCTGGTAGGAAAAAAAAGGTAGACGTATAAATTTGACAAAATGAAAAACCTTACAAATATAATAATATGCTTGGTTTTATATAAAAGCATCTTTCGACAAGGATGAATATTTTCGTACTAAGAAATGCGAGCAGAGTGAAAAAAAGAAAAAAAAAACGATGGCGTATTTTTTAAAATATACAATTTGATGAACGAATGAAAAAATATAAAGCTACCGGATCCATAAGGTCTAATCGCCGCAGGGTGCTACCATTTAACAACGCTCCAGTATATTTTTTTTTTCCTCCACTTCTTTTGGGGGTTTTCGCAAATAATACATAACGACATTTCGTCGAAACTGGAATATTCGACGGTTTCAATTGCTCACCACTGCGTATATACTACAGTTGTTTTTATCCATAAACCCATCGCGTCGCGACGTGAGGAAAAATCTCGTTTTTTTAAAGCACCGTGATATTTCAACATCATCTGCTCGTGCATAGCAACTCGACGGCTCAGCATTCTGTACGTAATATCTGTCATCGTAGTGCCAGACGCGCGGCATATATAAATCCTTTATTAAACCATTTTCTAACCCTGTGTTTCGGCAAATTTGCCAAAAAAAAAAAAAAAAGAAAAAAAAACGAGTATATTTTATCAAAACAAACACCAACGGATACCAGTTTTTAAAATATTTTTTTTCTTTTTACTCTCGCTCGTGTGTCCAAGATGTTTTTCATAAACACTCTACAGGGTGCTAATGTAAAAATTTCAACGAAAATAGAACCACGAAATAAAAACTGTATTAAAATCGCAGATGGAATCGTATCTGTTATTTCACAGTATTCGCAATGTAATATCAACAAAAAATGAACCTATATCCTATCTACAGTCCAATTTTCATTCGATATTGTTCGACAAAAAAAAATATGATCGTAGTAAAAAATTTCAAATTTATTGAAAATTTGGATTTGAAATTACAAACGAGCTCTTCTACTATTCGATTCTTTAATAAAAAATTATTTTTATTAAGAAAACGCACGAAGCCTCTAGCCTTTTATATTTGAAGATTTTTTTTTTTTTTTTTTTTTAAATAAAAAATGATGAATTTTTTCGTACTTATAAAAAATTTGCGAATTACGAATACAAAACTTTTCGAATTTCAGTACTTTACTCACCACTGAACTGAAATGAAATCGTATTGAAATAACACAGACCCTGATACGATACAGGAAGTAATGTACTATGTAGTTTACATAGAAAGCGAAGGTATTGAAAAATGATGAAAATCAGGACCAAGAAAGTATCGACGAAAATAAGAAACGACGCAAGACGCAACGCAACGATAAAATTACAGCTACTTATTGCAGATTCTCTTTACGTCTACACTTATGTACAATAATGTAATGGTAGAATAAGAGGAACACTTAACACGTACTTATTTGAATAATAATGGGACGCGACATCGAAAGAATTTCTTATCACGAAATGCGTAAACGAATAATAAAAAAAAAAAAAAAAAAAAAAACGTGTCTACCCATTTAGCAGTAATTTCATTAGTTTAGCGAATTTGGTGACAAGAGCTGCGTCGTATTATGTAAATTTCACTCGTCAATTCTTATTGCAGCCATGATTTCCATTTCACGATTAAAATCACTCATAAAAACGATACGATGACGAAGGAAATAACATTGATAAGATCCATGTATACCTAATAGATTTTAAGTATACTTAATAAATTTTAGATTTACAAATAATGAACTATATGAGTGAATGTTAGCTAAATTAGATGTTTGAGAATTCATGGATTCAATCAGCTCCAGTATTTTTCAGCTTTAAAAAAAAAAGACCAGAAGGGATTTTTCCATTACTTATACAAGGTGTCCGTCGAGAGGATGTCAAAATAACTTGAAATTCAAATATAACTGGTACCATAAAAAAAAAAAAAATGTCGGATGAATACGTTGCTCATCTTGAAAATTGAAGGGACAAATGAGTGTTTCGAATAATTACGATGGAAATGAATTTTCACTTTTGGGAACATGTTGTAGATGGAAAATTGAGAAAATTTTATCATGTTCATTTTTTGACTAGCTTCAAAATTGAAGGGGCTATTTTAACAAGTTAATCAGAATAAAATTTTTTGAAAAAAATACCGATGGATATGGATTATATACGCAAAGTTGAACAAATTTGATTCTTTTCATTTTTTGCACAACGTGAAAATTGAAGGAGCAATATCAAAATTGTTTGAATATAAGAATATGATTTTCAGAAAAAAATTACTTATAGTTTCTTCAATTTCCCTGTCCGGAAAAAAATGAAAAGAACAACATTTGCTCAACTTTTCACGTTCTATTCATATTCGCCATAATTTTTAGCCTGATTTTCAATGCCATATTGTTAATGAAAATCAGGCTATTACAGTCTATCGACCTTCGGACGAACGAGGGGAGGAGGAATATTAACAAAATCCATTTTGCGGGTCCTAGAAGAACATTAAGACAATTTTAAGCCATGTCAGATATATATTTTTTTTTCATTTTATCTTCTTCCTCCCCCTCACGAACATTAAAATCATTTACTCTGCTCGATACCGACCAAAATCGCTTCAATTCGATCAATCGGCTCAGTTTGACGACGGATTAGAAATATCTGAGTGGGGATGACCTTGGGTCAAAATTCAGTTTTGCCCTATTTTGGGAGAAGAGGTGCTAAAAAGTAGAAAGCAAAAAATTATTCCTTTTGAAGTCAATCGATAGAGAATTCAAAGTTGTATAACATATCCAAAAATCAACCTCCTAGGTCAATTAGGTGGTTTTTCCCCTTTTTGCCATTAAAAAAGGGCTGTTCCTCCCCTATCTTCCCACCAAAATGAGTTGGGAAGTTCAAATTCGGTATGTACATTCAGTTGGGACTCTGAATGTGCCTCTTGAGGGTACCGATTTTTTAGCTCCATTGCACACCCTCACAGTCCCGAAAAAGTGGTTTTCTTTTATCGACTTTTCTCATTTTTTGAGTTTTCTGAGTTTGCTCCTCATATAATTCCCCTCTAAATTGAGTTAAGAAGTTGAAATTAGGTACGTAAATTTGGCAGAGCCGCTAGATGTCCCTTTTGGGAGTTTGGACTTTTCAGCATCATTGAACCCTACCTACCTACAATACTGATTAGGGAAAAAACATCGCTTTCAATTCTCATGATTATGATGTCACGAAAACCAGACTAAAAAACATCGCATGCGATGCTTTTTTTTATCTTTTTGAAAGATTTTATTTTGATCAGTTTGTTGAAATGGTTTCTTCCAACTATGAAATTGGCCAAAAAATATATTTCGATTATTACTTTTTAAAACAGCTATTTATGCCTTCAATTTTCAAGATAGGCAACTTCTTCATCTGATATGTTTTTTCAATGGTATCCGATTATTTTGACATCTTCTCAAAGGACATACTGTATAAACATTTTTTTAGTCCAATTTTCTATATCATATTGTCAATGAAAACCAGGCTATGATGGTCTATCGAGCAATAGCAGGTGTGGAAAGAGGGGGTATATCAACAAAACCGATTTTGGTGTCCTAGAAGACCATTACGATGATTTTTGGCAATGTAAGATTTGTTTTTAGGTCTTCATCCTTCTCCCCCAAAAAACTGAAATCATGTACTCAGCTCAATACAAACCAAAATCGATCGAATTTGACCAAAAGGTTCAGGTTGGTGCCGGATTCGATAGTTCGATTAATCGGCTAAATTTTGTGGCGGATTAGATATATGGGAGTAGAGATGACCTTGGGTCAAAATTCAGTTTTGCCCCATTTTGGATGAGGTGTTTCCTGATAGGTCAGAGCACGAAAATGGTTACTTTTTGAGTCAATTGATAGAGAATCTAAAATTTTTAACACCCAAAAATCAACCACCTAGGCCAATTAGGAGGGGAGATATGAGGGTTTCCCCTTTTTGACCATGAAAAAAGGACCGTTCCTCCTCTAACTTCCTACCAAAATGAGCTAGGAGGTTTAAATTTGGCATGTGCATTCAGTAGTGGCTTTAGGATGTGCCCTCTGAGAAACCCGACTTTTCAGCTTCACTGCACCCCTTCACAGCTCTAGAAATTTGGTTTTACAGTCAGGCTTTCTCATTTTTTGAGTTTGTTCCTCGCATAACTCTTCTCCAAATGGAGCTAGGAACCTGAAATTTGGTATGTACATGTAGTAGAGAACCTAGATTTGTCTTTTAGGGTTGTCTACTTTTCAGCCTCATTACATTCCCCACATCCCTCAATAAGTGGTTTTTTGGTCAGTTTTTTTCCTATTTTTTGAGTTTGTTCCTCGCATATCTCCCCTCCAAATTGGGCTAGAAACTTGAAATTAGGTATATACATTCAGTTGGGGCCCTACCTGTGCCTTTCGAGGGTTCCAACTTTTCAACTCCATTGCACCTCCTCACAGCCCCAAAGAAGTGGCTTTCGATCGGGTTTTCTCATTTTTTGAGTTTTTTGAGATTGTTCCTCACATAATTCCTCTCCAAATTGAGCTAGGAACCTGAAATTTTGTCTTATTGGGCTAGGAAATTGATATCAGGTATGTACAGTCAGTAAGGAGCCTAGATGTGTTTTTTGGGGGTTTTGATTTTTTAGCCCCATTGAAACCTTTCGTACCCTCAATGTTAATTGGGAAAAAAACATCGTAAAGCGTTGTTTTTTTTTTAAATTCTCACGATAATTTTTTTATTTATTCGTGTATTTTGAAATTTTCGTGTAAAGGTGGTATTTCTAATAAACATTTTTTTTCCAATTTTTTTCTAATTTTTAACCATTTTAGCGCACATGTACCGGATTGAAATTTCAACAACGGATACAGGGCTGAAATTTTTACCACGTTCTTTTGTACACCCTCCACAAATATTGTACTCTATTACGGTTCGATTCTTTTAGAAAAAAGTCGAACTCATTACACAGAATAAGGGTTTTATGACAATATATCGTGGAAAAAGATTTTATCTTCGAAGCCATGAAAATTTTAATGGATTAAATTAATATCGTCTGATTTCGTTAAACAGTTCTTCGCTTGTCCATTGAGTCTACCTCCTTGTCCATTATGAAAATATTCAATTAAAAATCAAGTATAATAATACGAATAATTAGGTGATAAAAATTTCATACAATTTAAATCCACAACTGGCAAAAAGACTATTACCTTTTAATCGCGCTGTATAAAATTAATTTCCAAAGCTACGTAGGTATAGTCGATACCCATCTAATGGCTGTGGTACGAGACGAAATATGATTTATATGCTTACGTACTGATACCATCATGCACATTATAATGCTCTACACGGGCTTAAATTGGTCGACTGGACGTGGAAAATTAATGAAGAAGAGGAAGAGATCGGTATACATGCGATCAAATTACAATATAAAACGTCAACCCTTTAAGATTAATTTATAGAAAGTGGGGGCTGTGGGGGTGGGGTGGGGTGGGGGCGGCGAAGAGCCGGTATCCGAAATTTGGCCGGCGTCGCGTCGCGTCGTTGTTTTAATTCACATTGCCGGTCGAGTCTCTTATACTATACTTATATGTTTGATATTTATATACGTGAGAAATTGCATCGAAAAGGTTTGAGTTCTCGGGTATAAAGTTGAGGAGTAGTATATCTGCTATAGGAAAATAGCATGTAAAACTTTTTAGCTTGTTAGACTTAGGGTAACTATTAAAGTTTTGGTAACTACAGTACAGCTAGCAGTTTCTAGTTCGGCGAAGTTTAACGGGTATTGCGGTTTTAGCTTTTGGAGCAGCTTTTACGTTTAAGCTTGGCGTTTTAACGCCACGTTATTTGATCCTTTTGTTTATAATCATAATACTCATTTACCGAAGCTCTTGGTGCATCCGTTGTAAAAGTAACTTTGGCTTAAATTAAATCCGATTTATTGTGAAGACGCGAGGCAAGGCGCGGCACCGTACGACGACGTTGGACCGGAATTTATTAACCAGTCGAGAACTAAACGCCGTGCCACGCCGTGGCGTATCGAGTTGATGGAATGAAAATTTCAACGAAACGTTAACCATGTACTAAAAATTCGATACGTAACGGATTTACCACTATCGGCTCCCAGCCCATATACGTACATACTCTGCTATGCTATGCTATGCCACACCATACCATACCATACCATACCATACCATACCATGCCATGTGCACGCCACCACCATCATCCTCGTCGCCTCCAGTACCAAACACATGTAATGTAAATACCCAGAAAATTGGATCACTTTTAACTATACCATGGCGCACGTATCAATTTATACTTCCACACGCTTTAAACCGAATAAACTGCACGCTTTTGGTCTTACTTTAAGCGTACACATTCGCAGCATTTCACTCTTTATACCAAATACACGCTTTTTTTTTCTCATTTTTTTAAAAGCCATTTTACTTTAGTGTTCGTAAAAATCAAATATCTCGGCGAAAATTTTCCAATTCCAATGACCATTTTAAAGCTAAAATCTCATCTCAACAGCAGTCCAACGGGATCTCCATTTATTTCGTCAATTTCAACGTCACGAAATTATACCACAAATCATATTCAAAGGTGTGAACTTGAAAATTTCGTCGTGTTTGACCTACCCGCCAGTGAGGGGTGTATTTGCTGAAGAGGATATCACCTAAACAGCTCCTCCAACACATCTCCAATGGAAGGAGGAGTTGAGAAAGAAATTTCAATCTCAACAAGCGATTTTGAAATTAAAATGTAACACGTGTCGATCAGCGAATTCCTCTTTCTTCGTCCAAAATTCGTCTACATTGACTAGAAAAGCTGGAATATCGCGTATCAAGATTTCCATTTGGGTATTTAAATTCTTCAGCCAATTCATCCAACGATGCTAAGGTATATAAGTTGCTTGCCTGGAGGGTCTAATATTTGGCATAAAAATTTTGTAAATAATTTAACGTATCTTTTCAAAGGTTTCAACTACTTTTTCTGATATTCTTCGCGATAATTTTAGTCCAAAACTAAGATTCTCAAAATATAAGCTCACACAATATAATACAGACCAAGCACTAGTGGGGGCTTTCATTGCTACTTCATAAGAGGAGAAAATTTTCTTCTTGGAATATACTGGGAATTTTCGTCTAAGTGAAAAAGTTATGTTTTTCGTCCTCAGAAATCATCCTTTATTGGTAGAGGGAGGTAAAAATTCTGTTTTTTCAAAATAACTTCGCTCCTATGGATTTAACGAAAAAAATACTTCAGTACGAAATTAAAGGGCGTCAAATTTCCTATAAGTGTGGTCATTATTATTTTTTCAGTAGGAGCGATAGATATTGAGTTAGGACATAGAACAAACTTGGAGGCAGCTCGAATCAAAATTGAAGAAAAGGATATTTTCTATAAAAACAGTGAAAGTATCTCAGATTTTAGTTCAATCATAGGTGATTGTGGGGAGAGGAGAAGGAGATCAACTTTTAGCCTGATTTTCTACGCCATACATTATTAAGGTAAACTAGGTTATTTACGGTGTATCGACTTACGGCGGAACGGATGAGAGAGGGAATATCAACAAAATCCGTTTTAGGGTGGTAAAAGACCATTTAAGACCATTTTTAGCCATGTAAGATATTTATTTTTATTTTTCCCCCAAACCTGAAAATTATTTGCTCAGCTTGATACCGACCAAATTGGATCAAATTCAGGGACTAGGCTTCGATTGGCAGGCTATTTGATATTTTGGAGTGGGGATAACCTCGGATCAAAATTCAGTTGTGCTCAAATTTCGGGGGGGGGGGGTGATCTGGAGCTAAAATCGCAGTAATTGTTCCCTTTTAAGCCACT
>FIZR01027406.1:0-19748 GCA_900060175.1 Ferrisia virgata | reverse complement strand
ACAGTTTTAGATAGAAATATTGGCTTTGAATCTACTGAAAAATGAATATCAATGTCGTTGAACTTAATTCCTTATTTTTTCTGGATAATGAACAGATAAAACTTTTAATCGGTTGTTGAAGGGTTAAAAATAAAATAAATACGGATAGGAAACTGAAATTGTTTTTATTGGTTATTGAATAGATGAATACAAGATAAATTCGGTTGGAGAACCGTTGAAAAAAATCTGGGCCAGGATCAGGTATAATACATACTACTATAAAATATTATTATCTATAGGCTACTCTTAACATAGGTTGGTAGAGATACCGCATGAGCAACGCAAATTTATTATAACAGTTAATATTCGCATGATAAACTATATACTCCAGTAATGTAATTTTCATGCATGCTTGCTTGCCTGCATCACGTCCTTGCAATACTTACGATGGCAACAACGAGTAAGTATAATGTAGATGTAGGCAGGTACCTATTACTGAAGAGCGCGTGTTCTAAATTTGATCACGTGTCGTAAAGATTGTAAAAAGGGTTTTGTTACAATACAGCCCCTCGTGTTTTACACAACAGATGATATGGTTATTGAATTATGACCTAGTCATTGTATTTGTATTATAAAATGTGTTTTTATTTAAACATTCCATAAAACCTGTCTAGTTTGGTTGACTGTCTACTTTGAAACGAAATCAACCCCTAAAAGAGGAAAATCATTACGAAAATCGATAGAACAACCACATTAACTACATGTGAAGAGTTATTGGGTGGGAAGAAAGTGATAGAGCCTTATTTGTGTGGGATAGATAATTTCTGCATTTTGAAACAAAAGCTAAAATCATTATAGTTTTTAATGGAGTAGGGTTTGCTACCTGAACACTCTTAAAATTGTGGAAGTAATATTAGTACATTTATCCTTTTCTGTACATGTTGGATAGCTGGGTGAGTAGAGTCTGCTGGAGATTTTGAAAACCTAAAAGGTATTACGCTTATTTAGCACGCTTAGATTGTCTTTATACAGCCTGCTGAATTATTTTTAGCGAATTGTGGACCAATAGTTGGAAATGATGAAAAACCGGAAGCCTAAGATGATTTAACAAATATTTTCTAGATATCCCATTATTTCAGATCCATTATAGAGGCCTAGACTTCGGCCAACAGATGAACATCTATGGACGTGCGAGCATGGCCAGGGATATTAATAGAAAAATGTTTCAGTTGTAGTTACAACTGGGCCTACAATTATTTCAGTTATTTGCAGTAAAAAGTTACAGTTAGATACACTTACTCACTGATCATTTCAGTCATATCAGCTATAGTTTAAAGTTAGAACTCTGAATAAAGATACATTTCAAAGAATCGGTTTTAACTGGAGTCTTCAGTTACAATTAACAACCCCAAACCTAGTGGAAAACGGATCATGGTTCATGGAAAATTTTCGTTTCCACCATTGCATTACATTGTGAGTAAATTTCGAAACAAAGCAACCTTGTGATTGGTTGATTATAACATTTAGCCGTATTCCGACAGAAAAACTCGTGATTAAAGTTTCAACGAAAATAGAAAACTAAGAGTCAGAAACATGAAGCACATACGATTTTAGAGAACAAGAATCAAAACAAGAATAATATGAAAACAATTTTACTATTTTCGAACTTGAAGAACAAAAAGCAACCTTTGAAAATTCATTTGAAGGAATAAGAACGTGTCAAAGTCGTCAAAAGCCGAGCTACATTGGGTATTTAAATATTATGTATTTTTTGATACAAATTATATGGGTTGATAACGCCAAATATAGTAACAAAGCAGTTCAGTAATAAATATTATTTTGATAACATTGTAAGTGTAACCAACCCACATTTTTTGCAACAAAAAATCTTGATTTTCGGTTGGGGGTGTAGGGAATAAACTACCCCTAAGTTTGTAATAAACGCAATTCTCGCACATTTCAACATATATCAATATTATTCAAAACGTTAAAAACAAAAAAGCAACTAATAACTATTCCATAATGATGAGAATATTTTATCCTCTCTCTCTCTCTCTCTAAGAAAATAAGTAAAATATGCACTAAAACTAAAAGGTAATTACGGTAAACAACGGTAAATAAAAACTATACAACAGGGGGATAACATTCCACGAATACGAGGTACATGTGGCTGAATTGGACTTCACGTTGTCCGAAAATTATGAATATTCGACAGATAATTTAATGTGAAATGAACTAATTTTCAAATTTTGTATAAATAGAACGCGACTATGAACTATAAAATTAGAATTATGCCTAACAAGGCTAAATAATCGGAGCTGAGAACCACCACAAACCATCAGAATTGGTGGACTAATAAACGAGCCCGTAATTAGGGGTAGTGCTGAGCGGGGAAATTTCATAAATATTGCAAATTTTTACGACACAGTAGTTTTCCTAGAGGAATATTTCTGTAAGCCATATTCAAGTGCTTCTACAAACTTGATAACACTGATTTTTCATTTGAAGAATAATTATAAGGATGGTCCCAAAAAGAAAGAAGTAGAAGTAAAAGCCACCAGGAGTAAATATGAATCAATTTAGTTGGGAAATATTTTCTTTTGCTAAAGCCTTGACTTAAATGATATTGGCGGAAGATCCTCGTTCCCTTTTGAGCCTATTTACACCCGAAGATTGAGATGTCACCAAAGGATGTTCATCCAGCATCCTTTGGCATTTAGTCAACATCTACTAATTGAGACTGGCTACAGGCTTGTCGATAAAGTCCTAATAGGTGGTGATAGGTCAAAAGTTATTAGGGATGGCTTAAGTTCACTTCCCTTATTTCTAAAAGAAAACCACAATAATATAGAATACCTACAGAGCTGCAAAACTGAAAATATTTTAGTTTCAATTTTGATTTTCAGTTTTTAATTTTAGATTTTTCGCTTTTTAGTTCCAGTTTCAGTTTTAGTTTCCAAGTATTCGTTCCCCAGTACTAATGAATAATATCTGAACATCAACTTCAACTCGAAACTGAAAATTTCAAATTGGTTTCAAGCAGAAATTGTAAAATTTGAATAAAGTATGGCCTGAGCGCACTGAGGGCGAAAATTTTGCATAAGGCAGAACACCAAAGATAGATAGTCAAAGAATGATCATTGAAGGGCATTTTTCACCACCAAAAATGGCACTGTATTCTTTTTAGTTTTCAGTTGTACAGATATCACTTATTAAATTTTCTTTAAAATATTTGGGAAAATTGAGTATTCCATGTCTTCTATTACCACCTAACTATAGGTATTATGATCAAAGTTTCAAATTGAAATCAATACAAAACTAAAACCAGTTTTGAGTTTTCAAATAGTGCTGGTTTGGTTTTCTATTGGCTCCAATTTCAAGTCAATTTTCCAAGTTTCAACTTTTCTAGTAATTCTTAAGAAATATTATCACGTTCGGTCTTTCCTTGCAAAATTATTTCGACACCGGTAGGGGGCGCTTATTTTCAAACATAATTCAAAAATTTTGTGTTTTGATTGGTGGTATCTATAGTTTAGGTATTCATCTTAGATTTTTATTTAGTCTTCGAGAATAAACCGCAGCATAGGGGACCAGGTATCAGCGCCCTCTACATCGTAGTCCGTTATCCTTATATAATTTCTTCAAATGGAAATTTTCATTCTCATGTTTTAATGTTTAAAAGATTCGCGCAACAAATTTCAGTTTTTCTATCGATTTGATTAAGGAGGACCGTAATTGTAATAGCGTTCCTTTGTTTCACTGAAGTCAAAAAATATAAAACTTGTCTCTTTCCTTTCCTACTGCCGCCATGATATCGATTTTCGAATTGGTACATATGTCTTTCAGTTGTATTATAGAGCATAAAGATAGCAAACATGATAATTTCTTGTCACGCCATCAGCATTACATGTTGAAAAAGTCTCAAAAAAAGCTACGTAAATTTTATGTTTTTATTTTCAAAAATCAAATTTATCTGAGCCGATCACTTAAAAAAATGTAACGTGCTTAAATTTATTATGCAGAAAAAAAGGAATACGAAAACGACTCTTGGTACTTATAAGAATATGGTCTACGTTCAGGTATTTTACAGATGCTAAAAATACCTACCTAGTACCTACCGAATATTACAAAAATAAAAACCAGAAAGGCCGGCACTGATACAGCGGTTATGTAGTACGATATTTCTTAATCATTACATAGATGAGCAATTCAACACGATTGTAAAAAAAAAAAATTCCACTCAAGAAGAACAGTTTTAGGTTGAAATAAAATTTGAATAATTATATAAAAATATAAGATAGTCTGGTAGCCTCTTTTTATCACAAACAGAATTCTCGATCATAATGCATTTAAAACCGGTATAAATAGGTACATGAAATTGGGTAGGTAGATGTTACTATTTTAAATAAATTATTATTTTATTGATATGGTAGCCAAAATTTTGTGATGGAAAAAATTGTTCAAATATATGCATAATAACTTATCGTTATTAGTACATACATACAAATAACATAATATTCATCTAAATTCACCTTTAAAAAGAAAAAAAAAAATCAGGTAGGTAGGTAAGTACTTACTTCTTGAAAATCAGACATTGTCATTTAAACCGCGAATTCATTATTTTAGAATCACGATAAATACCTACAGATACAATTTCCAATTAGATTTTAAGGAAATATAATCGCGTTAAAATTACCATTATTACACTGATAAGATTGTGAGCGATGAAAAATTTTAACAGATAGATAATATTATGTTAAAAAACGAGGCTGTCCAAAGGGCGGTCATAAATGTGACACTAGGCAGAAGGCACCAATCAGCCAAAAGCATCTCGCTTCATAAACTTTTCCGTTAATTTATTATAAGAAAGGAAATAACAGATTTTACGCTTTCATAGACGGTAACCAATGTACTCTCATTCATGTGATTGGTATATGGTATAGGTCTCTATAATAATACCTATATACTTCAGGTTAGACTTACGTAGGTACTTTGTATGTACGAGTATATAGTACAGCCTGTTGACAATGTGGTTTACATACACGTTGAAATATTCATCAGCGTTAAGTATACTTAACCTACTGCAATCATTAAATATAACATGGAGGCGTTTGATTGTTGGAATTTTGATCCATAAGTAATCACCGAAATGTTTCGATAAATCCCATCGAGTATATTATTTCAACCACCTGTAGGAGTAATGTTCTCGGTGTTGGTTATACCGACATTATTCAATATTTATAAATAAATAAAAATAAAATTTGGCGAAAATAAATAACTCTATAATCGGTGATAAAACTTCATCCATTTTTTAAAATTATTCTTTCATTTTAAAAAGTTGAGTATAAGCTTGTAAATATTTAATTCTATGCATATCGCGATATGCATAGAATATTTGCATGAAATACAACACATTATAAAAATATGGGACGGATATATATATATATATAACTCGTTGGATTCCAGTTCATTAGGCATTAAGGGTATATTTTTTGCCTCAGTATTTAAAAATAGGTAGGTCGAATTTTATCGTTTTATGTGTATGAATCTTTTATATCAAATATGCGATTTCATTTAAAAATTAATAAATGTATTTTTGCTTTCATCTATGCAAGTAAGTAAATACCGGCATAAATTATTCAAATTTAAAATTAATACTCGCCGAATACAAATTTTATAAACCTAGCATAAGTTTTCTTTTCTACGCATATGTGTGTATTTTTAATTATAAAAAAAAATATTTCTAAATACCTACCTATATTTAGAAGCTGTTACATATTAAGTACAACGAGCGAATAATTTATTATTGCAAAAAGTCTGATAAAAAGTTAGCTACTTATAAATTCTGGGATTGCATATAACTAATAGGTAGATATGTATTTGATATGTATCAAAATTAATACGTAAGTATAATTATTTTTGTACTAATTTGTATATTTTAAGAAGCAAACTGAAGGTGAGTAATAGAATGGATTTATTTTGGGAATGAAATTTATTTACGATAGGCCATGGACGGACGACTCATAAAACACTAACGGGTTCCCTTACTTATATAAAAGAATAAAAAAAAAATAATGAAATTTTCATACTTAATTATTCAAACTATATATTTTAAAATTTTTAAATAATTCGTTGTTTTATCAAATAAAATTTTCGAATCAAGAAAAAGAAACGAAGAGAAATTAAAATCGTCCAAGTGGTGCATATATAGTAGGTATTTTGAGATATCCACATGAATAGAAAAAAATTTTTCGATCAAAAACAACCATTTTTATGAGGAAAAAACATGGTGGAAAAATGATTTTCTTCTATTTTGAAAATTTGTTAAAAAATCATTGAAAATCGAGTCAAAATTGACAGAAATTCGTAAAAAAAATGCGTAAAATTTATCAAAAATCACTAAAAAGTTTTGAAAATAATGAGGAAATTGCCTTCAATAATGAAAATAATCGTAAAAAATCATTGAAAATTGGGTAAAAAATTGAAAGAATGTTTTAAAAGCATATGAAAACTGACCTATAATTTTAAAAATTAGTTAAAAGTCATCAAAACGTGATTAAAAATTACGAAAAAAAATCAAAAATTCGATTTTAAAAAAATGACAAAAATACTAGAAAAATGCAGAAAATTCATCAGAAATCATGGGAAAAAATGTTGAAAAAAATGTGAAAATTGACCCGTAATATGAAAAAAAATTATTAAAAGTCATCGAAAATTGACCCAAAATTGAGAAAAAAATGTTGAAAATTAGCTGAAAATTCGCCTGAAATATATATTTAAAAGAAACATTAAAAATTATTGAAAACTGATAATAAAATTGGCAAACGTGTATAAAAAGGCAAAAGTTTAACAAACCGTTTTTTGTTTTTTTTTTTTACTAATTTTTGGCATTTTTTAAATTTAAATGACTTTTAACGAATTTTTTTCATAGTTTTTGGTTAGTTTTCATAACAATTTCAAAATTTTTTCTTGTCCATAACTGTGAATTCATCATATTTTGGGTCATTTTTTACATATTTTCAACATTTTTATCAACTTGAATTTCAATGAGTTTCAACAATTTTTGGTCAATTTTCGGTGATTTGCAACGATTTAATTCAAATTTTTGGTCACTTTTACATATTTTTCAACACTTTTTTGTGTTTTTTGTTCAATTTTTTGCATTTTTATACAAATTTTGATGGTTTTTAAAGATTTTTTTTTGAATTTTTAATTTGTTTACAAAGATTTTCAAAAATTTTTAGATGATTTTTGAACAATTTTTGATGAGTTTAAACAATTTTATTTCTAATTTTACATCATTATTCACATTTTTTCTTTATTTTTTCTTAATTTTTCATCAATTTCCTGCATTTTTTTTTATTTATTTGAAATTTTTACTAAAATTTAAAGAATTTTTAACAATTTTCGGTAATCTTTCACTCATTTCTGTTAATTTTTTACTAAATTTTCAATGATTTTCAAAGATTTTTCCACTTTTTTGGTCGATCTTCACATATTTTTCAATATTTTTTTTTGTTTTTTTTTGCTCAATTTTTTGCATTTCCATGCAACCTTTTGATAATTTTTAACACGAATTTTTCAACATTTTTTTGTGATTTTTAATCAATTTTCGATGATTTTTAACGATTTTTTTTTTCGCTTTTTAAATTATTTTTCACATAATTTCAAAATTTTTTTAAACCACATTTAGTAAATTTTTTACCTTATTTTCGATGATTTGCAACGATTTTTTTCATATTCTTAGTCGATTTTCACATATTTTTCAGCATTTTTTCGTAATTTTTCATCTATTTTCTGTACTTTTTTAAACGTTATTATCAAATTTTTATTCAAATTTCAATGATTTTGTACGATTTTTGGTCAATTTTTACTTGTTTTTGCCAATTTGTTACCCAGTTTTTTGATGGTTTGCAGTGATTTTTTTTTATCTGAATTTTTAATCCATTTTTGTCAAATTTTTACCCAGATTTTGATGATTTTTAACGTTCTTTGGTCAATTTTTACTTATTTCTGTTGATTTTTTTTGTAATTTTTGATCAATATTCTGCACTTTTAACCAATTTTTATCATATTTTTATTAAATTTTTAATGATCTTTATTGATCTTTGGTCAACTTTTTATTTATTTCTTTTGCTTTATTATCCATTTTTGGATGATTTTCATCATTTTATTGTGACTTTTGTTCAATCTTCCATGATTTTCAACGGTTTTTTTTTCATAAATGTTGAAAAACAACTGAAAATTCGCCAAAAATAAAGAAATTTACGTGCTTGGATTTTAAGGTAAAATAAGCATAAAAACGTACACTGAACGGATGTTTCCGAAGAAAAATTAGAAAAATCATGCTCTTTATACTACAGGCACTTTATAAAAAATACTGGACCTCTCCTCACATCATCACTAAAAAAAAAATGTATGGAGTCTCCTCTGATGAGAAATTCCTAATCACTCCACGCGCCCCCACGCTTTATATTACATGAGATTATGGTAAATTGCACGATCAAAAGGGCACTAAGAATAAAGTGCCCATTTAATAAAACTGGTAAGGAGTTTCCTCCAAATTAGTGAGCACGCCCCTGTCTTCGATTGATTTACTTTTCGTTACTTTCATGAAGATTAACACGACCAATCAAGAACTGCGATAAATAATAAATTTTCTGAGTTGAAATTTTAATTTCTATCTACTGAGTTCCTTTATTTCGCTATTCGAAACTTCATTAAACGTTCAATGTGTTTTTCTCTTTTTCTCTTTATCAAAATAATGCATCTTTTTTTTTTCCATTTACACCTATAATCAGTAGAGCCTCGGAGACGATAAGCTACAATTTAGTCTGAATGACTTTTTTTGAAGGATTTATCTCGATGATTCATTTCGATAAAGTTGATTCTTCGCGTAGGCGACTACATATATGAAAAATTTTATTCATCGCGAGAAAAGTAGATGAAAAATGCAGGTACCTTACCTACATAGGTACTTATCATAAATATGAATATGATCCGGATTATGCTACCCACACATTGGCCACGATAATGAATTATTATCAACGTAGCAACGTAGCTAGATATGTAGTTGTCGCTGGCATCAGCTAAAGTACTCGTATAGTACTCGCAACCACTTCATTGATTAAAATGTAAACCACAGCGATAAGTTACTTTATGGGAAAAATTTACACCAAATGATTTGAATTGAACTGATTTTTTTTTTTTTTTTTTTTCAAAATCAATATAAGTAATAGGTTACATTCAAGTATGGATATTTATCTAGGTATAGGCGTACATTAATTACTTATTTGTAACTGTGAGACAAACAAATGCTTTTAAATAGATAGGCATTCGTTCTTACTTTAATATAAGTAGTTATGTGATGTATGATATAATGTATCTAGATAGGTAAAGGTATGCAATTGTTTAACGATTAATTTTCCATTTATATTTGCGCAAGGCCGTAGTATCAATATGAGTTGAAATTTGAGTCGAGGTTCTAATGAATGAAAAAAAAAAAAAAAAAAAAGTAAATCTATGAATAGTCATAGGAAGGTTTCATTGTAGTTATACTGGTTCAGCATTAGCATACCTACTACCTGTACAAGAATGCTTATGGGTATACTAATCTTGACCGATACAAAAAGTAAAAAGTAAGTAAACTACAAATACATTCCAAGCATGAAAAAACTCATCAACAATTTATCCAGCTACCTATTATTTATCTAACTAAGGCGATAAATATAACACCGATTTTATATTCGTAACAGGACAATGAAAATCTGTTATATTTGTTACTCGTCGTTAAACGATGAAATTCACGACGCTTTTTACTCCAAGGTAAAGTTAATTAGTGCGGATAAAATTTATAAAAAAAAAAAAAAGGATAGGTCGAGGTAACTGGAAGAGTACTAATATAACATGCATTGTAACGGTGGTTCGCATTAACCAAATTAATTTTTAATATTTCGCAACAACTAGGAAATCTGAAATCGCCTTCGGTCATACGAATAAAAAACATAAAAGATCAATTTAAAATCAACCTATGTCGGTAAACAACGGACAATTAGTCATTAGAAAGAATTACGAGTTACGTTTAGATTTAGACCTCTCGAACGTACTCACGTACCTTCGAGTTGGGATATTTCGGTAAAATCTTTAGCGTGTTTTGTGCGACTGTATCATTGAAAACTCTCGGAAAACTTTATCGAGTAGGTACATTTCAAGTTCCTACAATAATCGTAGGGGTGCGGCATGCACTTTTCAACCGGTTGTCGCGGTACGTTACGCTATGAAGCGCAGATCACAATGAGAATATTACACGGTAAATTAAACCCGAAACGTAGCTATCTAATTATATTGTTTGGGCAGATTTCATTGACTATTATGACCGGAAGGTAAACACATATCATTCCTAATCTTCCGTTGCATTGCGTTTTATAACAAATAACCATCAATTCTGATCAACTTGTAAATCACACAATTTAAAACGAAAAAGTCGCTTCTCTATTGGAGGAAATAACCACTCCTTTCATCTCAACTTTATCAATTGGGAAGAGGGGGCAGGTGAAGTGTACGAGGTACTTTTTTCAAATGATGATACTTACTTACCTATACACAACTACAACCGTGTATCGACTTTATTCTCGATTACTGTGTAAAAATCGATCAAAATAATTCTATAATATGTTCTTAGATCATTCCTGTTTAAATGTATTGTGACATTGACTCTAAAAAAAAAAAGAAGAAATGAAAGGGAAAAAAGAAGAAAACATTTAAGCGTGGTACCTATTTGGAGAATAATATTACAGAAGTGTATATGATTAGTCTAAAACTAACAATAAATTCATAAAATGACTGGTACCTGACAAATATCTATTTACCTACATATTTTTTACCATGGCGATTGATGAATGAACGCCCTTCTTTTAACTTAACGTAATTTTATGATAATGGTTTTGGTAAAAGGATAAATAATATTTAGTGAAGTTATAGCATAGACAACATTATTTTCTGTTTGAATTATTTTATTTGATACAACATAGTTGCTCTCTTGTATCGAATTCGATTCCATATTGTATAAAAACAAGAGTGATTTTGAATATGCATGTTTTATTTACACGGATTTTGCCTAGTTTTTGCAGATTTGTTTTTAGATTATCTGGACTTTTTTTTATTTTTTTTATTTATTTTTTATTTTTTTATTATTTATTTATACTCGGCGTGTGTGTAATCTCCAAGACTATTACGTCCAGTGGAAAGGGAATCTAAATCTGATTTGTTGAGTTTTTTTATTAGACAGAGGATTTTGGATATTTGTGGTGGTTCATCAGGAATGGTTTCAGAGGAGCACTGCTAGAACTAGAAATATCTCTAAAACCGGATGTATCTCTAGTACCATCGATATCTCCAACACTGGCGGTATCGCTAATGCTGGCGGTATCTCTAAAACTAGAGGTATCTTTGGGACTGGTGGTATCTCCAAAATTTAGTTAAATTTCATCGCAACACCGTTTCATGTACTTACACCGTTTACAAGTTGAATTTTTTTGTTCATAATGGAGAGCTCATGTCATGTTAAAATGCCCCAAATCGGTTCTTATGTTCTTTGATTCCCTTCAAGGAGGTGTCTCCAGAACTGGTAGTATTTCTAGAAGGGGTGATATCTCCAGAACTAGAGGTAAGGCGTTACCACAAAGTGTGCCAAGTGTGCCAGCCGGAATTTCTTCCCTCCGTGCTTCAAAAATTCAAAAAATCTCATTTTCTAAAGAAAAATGTCAATAAAATTTTGAATAAAACTGAACTTTATTCAAGTAGCAACTCTTTTATCAACTGTCAGAAATGTAAGTACACTTTTAGGACTTCAGATGAATTGTTTTAATGGTCTGAAAAAACTGAGAAGAGGAACGTGCCAGCACAAAAAAAAGGCTTTTTACACAATTCAAAATTGTTTTACATTACCTAAGTAGCAAATATAACATTGTAAATAGTTTGAGAGTTTAACCCCCCCCCCCCTTCTTCCACCCAGGACTGGAAAAAAATGAATTTCCAAAAAATTGGAGAATTGAGACCAAAGGTTTGTGTAAATTTCTCAATTTAGAATAATACAGTTTTCATTTTTTTTAATAATTTTCACCCTTCCTTTGCTCGGGCACACTCACACATACAAATTAAATTTTAGTGTATGCAAACATCAGAAATTTGTGCTCAACTATAAGGCAGTCTATCAAAATAGTGCCACTGTTAAAAAAATTTCCACCGTTCCCTTCCCTGAAACCAAGGAGCTGGAGCCGAAACCAGGGGTACCTTTTGAAAAATTATGGAGCCGGAGGGACCTGACCCCTTCCTCCGGAGCCCAGCCTAGGACAATCCACGACATGGGTTGTTTCACATTGACTTTTTTAATTGCATGCATAAAATGAATAAAACATGGAGGGTGATAGCGGAAAAGGACCTTTTTGGCACAGATGACACATGTAAAGTTTTGGCACACTCTACAAAAAAGGTCTACTGACGCCTATGATCTCTAGAACTGAAGACCATATCTGTAGAACTAGATATAAGTATCTCTAGAGCTATAGGAGTATCTCCAGATCAACAGACATCTCTCGAATTAGAGGTACCTACAGAATTAGTGATAATTCGCGAACTGAAAGTATCTCTGAGTATCTTTTTGAAATGAATTTTGCATTTTAAGAACGAAGAAGTTTTTTTACTTTGAAAAGAGTATTACAGAAGTGTCCAAAATCCAGATTTTCTAGTATCTGTGTAAATAAAATATTCCTAATATTAAAGAAAATAATTACGTAGAACAGAACGAAATTTTTTGATAATGATGATAAAAACAATGAAAAATTCCATAATAGCAACGTCATCGTCTTGAAGCCACTGATTTTGGAAGTAATAGAAGAAATGAGGAACGAACCAATCTCGTCACTTGCATAGATATTTTTTTTAATACTCATGCGTTAATTTGATAAAATACAAAATAAACATTCAAAATGTTTAATACTCGAATAAACAAACTATATTCTCTCGAACATATAGCTTACAAAAATATATTAAATTAGATATAACAAAATACATCTTAAGATTGAAAACTTTTATAAATCGATTAACATTACACTAAAATGAAAGAACTTTATAAAAATAACTGGAGTTATTTCGATTTTTTAAATCTTAATTACAAACATCAATCTACTTAATACATACATGTTAAGTCGAATGAAAATTCAATTGAAAGTAATATTAAATTTGGTAACTATTACAAAATAAAAAAAAATACCAATTTCTTCGAAAGAAAAAAAGGAAAAGAGAAAGAAAAAAGTGCAAAAAAAGAATGCATTTAATAAAAAACTAGCATTAAAACCTTTGTGTTAAATATGAATTTTCGTTTGTGCAAAATTTAATTGTATGTATAAAAAAAATTATAAAAAAGCGACCAAGTCTTTAAAAATGCAGAGAAAAGCTTTGTGAAAATAAATACAACAATGGCACTAAAAATATACATTCAATTTGAAACACAAAATATTCTTTCAGCTTAAGCCTATTAAACTAATAAGATCTGTCAGAAATTTAATATTTTATACGTATAAAAAAAGGGGACATACACACAATACGAATACAAGTTTATTTTAATTAGCGGCATACAACTTTGAGGACACCTATCAAATACTTCACTAATTTCAACATGCAAACACTTTAATTTAGGCAGTTTAAAATCATATTATGATTTTTTTGGTGTTGTAAAACAAGCAGCTACAAACTCGACCGCGAGATATTTCAAAAATACGTAAAACAAATGAATCGAAATTTCAAGCGGTAGCAAACCAAATGTGTGCTTTATTAAGCGCAGATAATTAGTACTGGTGCATTTGCTCGAGGAAGAAAACAAGCGTAAAAAATCAATCAATAAAAAAGAAAGCTCATTTTGTTTAGCAACAATACAAAAACAGCTCGTCGATGGGATAAATTATTATTTAAACAAATCATTTTCATCAACTATTACTAATTCGATAAAACAAAATTTCTTCCATTATTGAAACCAAGTAACTTCGCGATTGAAAAATAATAAGGAACTACATAAACATATTTAAAAAATTTATCTCCTTAAAACGAGATTCCATAGCATTACAAACTTTTGAACATGAACAACAGCAGTAAACTCGATCCATTTCAGTCTTATTTTCAATTTTACACTCTGTAACGTAGAAATATCTTTTTTCAAATACTACTTTTCAATCTAATCCTATTCTATTTGATTGCTTAAATACAAAAAATGATCACAAATGAGATTTGCTTACTCAATTTACATTACGACAAGCTAAAAAAAAAAAAATGAAAGCTAACATTTTTAGCAATTAAAAAAAAATGTTCAAGTAATAAAAAGCAAGCGTAAGAATTAAACTAAAATTATATCTGTACTTTGAATGGGAACACAGTTACGAAAATATTAAATTTATTCAAAAGCTGCAGCTCGTATATCGTCGAATGTCATCGAGGATTCAATATTTGTATACGCTCTGGCAATAATAAATATGAGGAATGCTAAAACAATAATATCATCGATAAAGCCAATCAAACCGAACACGTTTTCTGGTATAATGTCGGTAGACAATAAAACGTAAAAAGGTGCGAATAGTAATGCTGCCACGACGTGGCATTTCAATCGAAACACTAATCCTCGATGAAATGCTGAGAATGATCCCATCAAATGACGAATAATCACTGGGACGTCACGTAACCTATTCAAGAACTGGAAATTCAAAAATACATATGTGAAATTTTTAAGAAAAAAAAAAGGAAATTTACGTATAATTTATTCGATGAAATAGTTTGAAAAATTTTTTACCGGAATTCGATGTTCTGCTCTTGAATTATAAGTGGTCACAGATCTGACAACTGATCTGTACAGATCATCATTGATACTACGAGAATCGTGGGAAGGTAAAAAAAGTACTCGACACTAAAAAAGATTAACAAAAATAATTATCTATGTATTACTCATAACTCTACTCAAATTAGCAATAATTTTGTACTAACTTCTTGACGACAAAATGGACATTTTATTGGAACTGAGTTATGTTCAATTAAATTCATAGCACATATACCTATAAAAAATATCATTATAGACAAAATATGTTCATATTTCACACAAAAAAAGAACATAAAAAAATATTTGGTCATCTTACCACAAAAACAGTGTCCACAAACTGAAGTAATAGGAAATTCACAGTCATCATTTAAACAAACACAACAACCAGTGTTAAAAACTCGTATATCTGGAGCTTGATCTAAAAATATGCGAATAACATTTATAATCGAAATAAGTCATAATAAAAAGTCATGGTGGAAAAAGTAATTGTCAGCTTATTACTTTGCTCATCATCAGATTCTACATCATCTGGAATTTGCTCCTCCATTATAATGACATGGTTTCTTCCAAATAAACCCTTCAAGTATGACCACAGATACTTCAAATTTCTGCAATCAATGAAAATTGAACAACATTGTACTTTAAAGGAGCAAATCATGTCAGCTAAGTACTCGTATAAGAACACAAACCTCAAAGAATCGTAACTGAAGCCATTTATGAATAATATTGCAAAAAATATGCAGAAGTACACGGCAAAGAAAGCTAGTAGCTCATTTCCAACACCATCCATGAAATAATCCATATCCGATGTTGTATCAAAATTTTCACGTTATTTGTTGAATTTCTGAAAATTTTCATTATGACGAGATATAATTTGATTTACAAGAAACGATACGTCACAAATCCGAAAATATTTAAATTTAGATTCATATTTTTTGGAAATGCACAGTTGATAAATTCTATACCATCTGGTACAAAGTTAAAGTGGTATGGGTATTACGCAATTATCAATTCCTTAATTAATTAAGAAGTGTGATCTTAACGTCTCGTAATTCTAAGCGAATGTTTCAAAAGTAATGTAAGTAAACATCATTGCTACTTTTTCCACAAGAAAAATTCCTTTTTAGATAATATGTATTTCGTCAAACAGGGGCGAAAAAGTATAAATAATACAGGGAGCAGTTGAAACTTACTTCACTAGTTTGTATTTTCTACATTATAGACAGCTATTTGCAATTAACCGAAGGTACAGTTATCTGCAATAAACACTTTATAATGTTAAAGTATTTGATCAAAAACGTTGAATTAACAATAAATATTTCGAACTATTTCTAAAAAATTGAAATGTTGATAAGTAAATTCATTATTATTTACATTTTTTCTGAACATCTGATCGAAGAAGATGAAGTGCAGTGACGTATGGTAATTGGCAAATATGAACATTGAACAATTATCTCCGATCATTTTTTCATGCTTGAAAAAATGGTAAAAACTGAAGTAATTCATTGTATTACATTAATTTTCACAGTAATTCTCATGCAATTGTGAGTATTTACGTCGGATCACACAATATAACAACCATTTAGGTTACTAACGCTCTCTTAAATTATTTTTTTAAATCATAGCAATGAACAAAAGAAAAAACAAAATTAAACAAATAGCTTGGCCATGTGATGGAGTAAATGTTTTATTTTGATTGCGGTTTGCGGTTTCAAACTTAAACTTCGAAGTGCGATAAAATAATTACTAATTTTCAGTATCAAGTATTAAATTATTATTTACTGCTGTATAGTGTGCTTCGCATCATAATGCCGGTAACGAAAAATAATAAGTTGATTCAAATCATCAACTATCGTGTTCGCGTTATTTTGTTGGATGGACGTACATTTATAGGTACTTTTAAAGCTTTCGACAAACACATGAATATTATTTTAAGTGAATGCGATGAATACAGAAAGTACAGAAATAAAGGCGATGCTCCGCCAAGAGAGGAGAAAAGAGTTCTTGGCTTTGTTTTATTAAGAGGAGATAGTGTTGTCACTATTACAACAGAAGGACCACCACCACCTGATGAAAATTTACCTCGATTACCCTTACCTGGATCTATGCCGGGTCCTGGAGCAGGACATCCTGCGGGAAGAGGCATTCCTCCCGCTCCAATGCCGATGGTACCAGGTATGGCTCATGGGGCATATCCTGGATTAGGAGCACCCAATATGCAGATGATGCGTCCAACTTAATCTTCTTCCATGAATGACCATCGTATACAGAAGTTTGTTGACGATTTCATATTATTTTGAAGTTCCGTCGTTATCTAAGTAAATGTAAAACCCATCTACATGTTTTACTTGTATATGTATATTTTCTCTTAAGAATAAATTTGTACATTTTTCAATCATTGATATCTCGATTTTTTGTTCTGTTTCATCTTTTTTGTAGTTAGTATTATACAAAATGAAAAGAACTCCGTGATTGAATTGCACTGTAGTCGGTTTTCATGTTTTAATAAAAATGCCGGTTCTACGGATAGCTGCAAGATCCTGGGGTTGAATTTTCGTGTTGAAAAAATTTATGCTACGCAATCAGAACGTTTTGTTCATCAGAGAAATGTTGTCTTTCATTAATCTTGTTTACAAGGATGACTGATTGCAAATTAAAATTATTCTTTTTAATTAAAAATAAAATTTATCAGAGAAATCGTGTGAATTTGAGCGTCAACTCAAAATCATCAAAGTCCAAAGTACCCATTTTTCAAATTATTTTTCGTTGCTTCTTAGTTGAAAGAAAAAATGAAAGATTGTAGCACTAGAAAATTTTTTTCATAGCCTACCGAAATGAGAAGAAACTAGGTAATGATGTCACAGATGTACTTCCACTCCAAATGCAAAACAAAATGGCGTTTTCATATCCATAATCTGTGAATGTTTGTTGTATAATCTGTATACATTTTTATTTTTTGTCTGTATTGTATGTGTACGTGAAATTATTTTCATTATTATATATATTTTTATTAATTAATATTCCTTATAATGTATAAGTGTACTGTAAAGTATTTTAAACTGAATTTTTTGGTTGCACTATCATAAAAATTTAGTTTAATGTGTTATCATATACTTGTGAATCCTAAATCCGAATAGGAAAGCTTTATCAGTTTGAACAAAATCACCAAAGATGTCCGAGGTTTGTATAATTTTATTATTATAAAGATATTGTTTTTTCATACATAGGGTTTAAATTTTTCCATAAGAAGGTTTCATATATCAACCTAAGCAGGAATCTTGTCATAAAAAATTTTATTAACACTGTATCAGTTGTAACACAATTACTATAAGATTATTTGAAAAGCTTCATTCTCTGTAATTTAGCCTGTTTATTTTTTATTATAACTTGAAATTCAGTTAATTATCGTAATTTTCATCTTAATTATCGATTATCTCAATTTTTTATAGGTTATCAAAGGCGATAGTTCAAGCTCAGGTCTGTATTTCACTTCCATAGTTTCATCCGATAGTCAAAATTTTTTCTGGAATTACAATTCCTGAAAAAAAAATTTGTTTTAGTTGTGCATATTTAATGATTACTTTAATAGCAGATGAATCTCTTGAAATGGATCGAGATTTCACTCCGACCGCTGATATGCTCGTTCATGAATTCGACGATGAGGCTACACTCGACGAAGAAGAAGAAATTGAACCACTTGATTCGCAATTGCTGGAATTGGCGGATCTGCAAAGGGTAAATTTTATTCGTTGTTGAAAATATTTAATGATTTCCGTATTAAATATGTTTTGATAATTTTACAGGAAAGAGATATGCCTCTTGAAGAATTACTTAATATGTACGGCTATAATTTCGATGAATGTGCTCCTGAAATACTAAATGTGGAAGGCAACGTTTCAGAAAATTCGTCAAATCTGAACGAAGCATCAGTGCCGGAAGTTAATCATAATTCTGATGATGGCGATGAAGACGAACCTCCTAAAAAACGTTCGAAAATTAGATACCTAAGAGATAACCACCCCTCCGATTCTAGTACGTAATTTTTTCTCGTTTAGTTTCCACTCAGTTTATCGTTTTAATCTATAATGAGCATATAAATAGTATTTTTTTTTTTCGTTCTATAGATAGTGAAGAAGATATGGACGAAGACGACGATTATTTGTTCAACATTGAAGATGAAGAAAAAGTATGTAACCCATTTTTTGCGCAATCGGTTCATCGCTTCAAATATTCTAATCGAAATGTATTTTCAGTGTGTCAGGATAGGAATTGAATACCAAGCTATTGTACCGGATGGTTTGTGCAAATATGACGATGCATTACCGTACGAAAATGAAGATAAATTATTATGGGATCCTAAAAAATTACCAGAAGAAGAAGTTGAGAAATATTTGAGTAAAGTTCGAGAGTTGAAATTTTTAAATAAGAAAAATGATTGCAAAAAAAACGATACGAAAAAGTTTAGTGTTGTGATTCGTGAAAGAAAAAGAAATCGGCCTTATGATTCTGTTGCTACAAAAGATGATGAACAAGTAAGAAAATAATTTTCCCGCAGTTATTTTAAATTTAAATTAACTTACGGATGTATTTCTGTTATATTGTTTAGGCCTTATACTTATTACTGCAATGCGGTTTTAACATTGAAGAAGCCTTAAGACGACAACGTTTGAATGTAATTCCACAAACTAATATGAGTTTATGGTCTGAAGATGAATGTACTCATTTCGAAAGTGGACTGTATTCATTTGGAAAAGATTTCCATCGAATTCAGTTACATAAAGTATGATTTTGTTGAGCAATATTTTTCTAGATGTACGTACGTTTCCCTGGATATCAATTTTTTTTTTTTTTTTTTTTTTTATTGGTGTATTTTTTGTGTTTTATACTCGTGGCTTATCTGATTTAATGA